>QANZ01044487.1:16273-71043 GCA_003254925.1 Chamaecrista fasciculata
GACCTATTTGTAATTTTTTGAAAATTTTTTGGGGTCAATATATAATTTTTTAAAAATTTGTTATGTTTAAAATTAAAAAATCGCTCCAAAGGATACCAAAGTGCTAGTGGAGAATACCATAGGGTGCTAAAGTGTCAAGTTTCAAACCACAGGATACCAAAGTGAAATAAAGTCAAACCACAGGGTACCAAAGTGTAACTTTCCCTAAAAAATATTATCTAAATCTATTATTATTTATTTTATTAATTAAAATAATTTAAATCTTAAAATTTTTCAAATTCTAGTATTCAAATTTTTAATCTCTATACACCAAATTTTTAAACCTATACACCAATTACTCATAAATTCTCATATCTTGTATATATCTTTCATACTCCCTCCCTCTCTTCTCATTTTTTTCCCACTCTTTCCTACCCACCCCAATATCCCCCATTTAATATACATAGAAAAGGGGATGAGGCGTTGGCCTCATCCCAAAAAAAAAATTTAAAGTGTGTCACGTGACACCGGGTCATTGGTCCATGTGTATTGGGACACTCGGACCACATTCGAGTGTCCCATATATCTAAATAGTTTTTTTTTCCCAAAAATCTAAATACTTTATTTTTTATATTATTTTTATAAAAAAACCCTGTTTATCAGTACATGATTATTTTTTTTTTCAAAATTTGTAATTATTCTCTTTATCATTTTAAAAATAACATTTACAGGTAAGAGTAATGCTGTTTAATTAATGAATATTAAATTAAACCTCAACATATGAAACATGCATACCAACAAATGAACTAAACAAGGGTAGGGTTCCATTTCTTCCTAAACCTTTAACCCTTGCTGCCGTTGATTCCCAAATTTCTCTTCTCGCGGCATCCACCGTCGTCGGAAAGAATGGACGCTAACAGAATCGAAGCCGAGCGCTTACTTGGGATTGCCGAAAAGCTCTTACAGAATCGGGATCTCAATGGCTCAAGGGACTTCGCCATTTTAGCTCAGGAAGCCGAACCCCTTTTGGAGGGTTCAGATCAGATCTTGGCCGTAATCGACGTGCTTCTTGCGGCGGATAAACGCGTCAACAATCACCACGACTGGTACGCGATTCTTCAGGTGGATCGTCGAACCAACGACTTCGATTTGATCAAGAAGCAGTATCGAAGGCTCGCTCTTCTTCTCCACCCAGACAAGAATAGGTTTTCCCTTTCCGGTCACGCTTTCAGGCTCGTAGCTGAGGCATGGGCTGTGCTATCGGACCAGGTTAAGAAGTCCAATTTCGACAAGGAGCTCAACTTCTTCACTAGGGTTGATTTGAGTGTGCCGAGCTGGGTTCAACAAGAAAAAATGCAGGTTCGTAGGAACGTGCCTGAGCCTAGTGGACGGAGTCAAGGTTTGGGGACTAGAAATGGTAGCAACAGCAACATCAACAGCAACAACGCCGATAGGGATGATGGCGAAGCGGATAGGAATTCGCAGCAGCGTAGGGCGACTTTCTGGACTACTTGTCCCTACTGCTATCACTTGTTCGAGTACCCTAAGATCTACGAGAATTGTTGCTTGAGGTGCCAGAATTGTGAGAAGTCATTTCATGGGGTTTCGCTTCCTTCTTTGCCGCCAATTGTGCCAGGGCAAGATGCTTATCACTGTTGCTGGGGATTCTTTCCGATGGGATTTTTCGTTGGGAATTCGGGTGTTAAGGGGGCTGCGCCACCCGCTCCAGCGCCGCCACCGGCGGAGCCCGAGCCCCCCATCTGGGTGTCACCGGTTTCTACAGCTACCCAGCCGGCGGAGAACGGTAGGTATAACGGGGAACCGGTGGTGCCGGTCCAAAGGGCGGTGCAGGCGGATGTTTCAAATGGGAGTGTTCCAGGATTAAGTCCTTCAAAAAGGAAGCGAGGAAGGCCTCGTAAATTTCCCTTGTCATCGTGATGAGGATGTGAGGTTCAAGTTTTGAGGTTCTTTTCAGTGCAAAGAGCACATTTGGGTCTGGTGGCAACTGAGGAGCTAGTTGACATTGTTTCTAAACTGTTATTTACTAGGTTTATGTGGTGAGAGTTAACTTACCTGTGACTTCTTCGGTCTGAATGAAGACGGAAGAAGGCCGAAGCTACTCGGCTAAAAAACTTGTAAGTACTATTTTTACAATGTTGTCTAGTTTCTATGCCCCCTCATTATATGTAAATATTTAGTTGTTTTTCTTCGCTGACTGCCTCCTAGGCGACCCTTGAGGTAACTCTGGTATCTGTCTCTGAGTTGTTTAAGTTGTTTAGCAGAAGATTAATGTCACTGGTTTCTCTTAGTTAAATGCAGATTAGACCATGGTTGGTAGCTTTCACAGTTCAATTGACTTTGGAAACTTTATCTGTATGTACACACACACAAAGACGCACTCGCTCGCGTGCCACACCCTCGCATGTATTTATATATTGAGGACTTTTTCATCATCTCCTATGATCAAGCATTGTGAAGTTCGTTGTTACTAACAGAGAAGAGTTAACAAAACGGAGAGGCAGAGAAATGGATAAGATGAATCAAAGTATCAAATCCCATTTTAAGAGATAGGGAAGTATACTGATAGTGGCTCTTGTCCCAGTCGGGGAAAACTCCTAGACTGGGATAAGAGCATAATACATTCCCTTGAGCCCTATACACCCAGATATAGAAAGCAAGCAATAAACCAGATTCCAAAAACTAACTTTGCTGCTGATAAGTGATAGCTATCACATATTCCTCTCAAGCCATGTGGTAGTCCCTCCACAGCGCTGGCTTCTTCCTCATCCTCCTTTCACGTCGGTGTTACTTGGTGATGATCCATTTTGGTTAATTGTGCTCTCATCACCTCTTAACATAACATCCATAATCTTATAGAAAACTTGACTATTTGACTTTATCAAATTTCTTTATGTTTGAGCATTGTGGCATTCGTACCATGAATTCATTCAAATGGGCACTCAGAAATTTCTGCTTTCTTGTATGCTTCTTTTGCTTTCTCTCAACACAAGTCCCTCTTTTTTAGTTACCAAAAAAAAAAAGAGGAAAAACTAGAGGCTCACTTTGCTGATTTTACTCACCGGAAAACAGGACAACTATACAACAACTTTAGTTCATACTTTAAATTTAGGTAAAAGTACTAATTTCGTCCCCAAACTTTTTTTGCTGTCAACTTTGTTCTCAAACTTTACACAAACGGTCAATTTGATCCCCAATCTTTTTTTTTGCTGTCAATTTCGTCCCAAACTTTACATCAACTGTCAATTTCGTCCCCGATCTTCCACATTTTCGTCAATTTTATCCTTTGACTAACTTCTTTTAATAAATTAACGACAAACTGCATCCTGTTTTTGAATCTAAGTTAGGATTTGAGTTTCTTTTTCTATCAATTTTACATTATATATCGTTAGTCACATAGATTTTGTCGTTAATATTTCTTAAGTAAGAGCAAAGGATAAAATTGACCAAAATGTGAAAGATTAGGGACAAAATTGACAGCATGTGTAAAGTTTGGGGACGAAGTGAATACTTTTGCCTTAAATTTATTTTTCCCTCATAAGAAAGTGCTTTTGTTAAATTTCTGAATCTTGTTAATATTTAATAACTAAAGTCGGGAACATACATGGTTAATATTAAACAACTGTTAGTGGTAGGGGCATAATTAGCCATATGTCGAATGGAAGTGCTGAAATCCATAATGCATTTTGAGCTGTATAAGTCAGGCAACGATGCCAAAGTCTTGGTTGGCATCAAGAGATTTTAGAGTGCAGAGTGCAGAGCAGTATCTGTGTTCTCTTAACGGTGCTTAGTGCTCCTCTCTCGGAAAGAATGTTCAGGTGGCTAGGACGCTCCTTACTTTACACTCTTCCTGCTTGGTTCTTCTATTTCCTTATTTTTTTTTCTCTTCATTTTATGTTAGCATTCTTTCTTTTATAGAGGACATTTTCTTTTTTAGTGAGAGCTTTTCTTCTTCGATGTAGGAGCTTTTATTTTCCATTGTGGTTGAAGGTAAGTTAGTCACTTGCCACATTTACTATGGTCTTCTTTCGAAATCTCAATAATGCCCAAGCCATTTTAATGGATGGCTAAGATAATATACTTCACATATTTCAACTTTAACAGATTACAGATGTACTCCCAATTTAACGGGCTATATTGTTATGCTCAGATCAATGGAAAGCTCCCTGCCTTGTGGTGTCGTTTCCATCTGAAAGCCACGTTAACCCTATGCTTCAATTCTCAAAAGCGTTTGGAATGCCACACAATGAGGGCAACATTTGTTACTACTCATTCTACTCATTCCTTTCGGAAAACTATTTCCACCAAACACACTTCCTGCAACTCCATAACTATTGAGTTCATCTCAATTAGCTTTGATGACGAAGTTCCACAAGCTACAAAAACTCCAACGGCTTATTTCCAAAAACTTTGGAAAATAGGCTCAGAGACTGTCTAGACTCTCAGTTTTTTTCTTTTTCTATCTCAGATTTTTTTATAAGCATTCCAATGATGGTTGTTCAGTGGATTGGGTTGTTTTTAGCTCCACCATTAAATATGCGCTTGTTGGTGCTTCGTTTTTGGCCCAATTATGTGTTGTTAATAGCATATATTATCTTGTACTTTTTTTTTTGGGCTTCAGATTTGCCTTTGTTTTGTAGTATTATATGTAATTTCTCGATTATTTTATAATTTTTAATCAATATCCTTAGAACAAAATATTAAAAAAAAAAAATTTTCCCATTTCAATTTCTTTTTTTTTTCTAATGAAATTTCATTATTATTTATGATTTTTTCAAGACATTAATCGATTCAATAATATTTTTAAAAAGAAATTAATGATTTGATCTTTGAAAAATTATAGATAATTTAATTTGGTCACTAAAAACATAAAATTATAAGGTTTAATATAATTACAATCAATTTCATCATTAGATATTAAATCAAATTATTTATATAAACTTTTCACCTTTGCTCTTATTTGTGCAAGTATAAACGCTGATACAGATATGAGACACGATATAAACATATTGATATGGTTAATTTTTAAAATTACATGACACAATACGACATATATTTATATATATAAATAATTTAAAATTCATAAATTTTAATAAAAAATTTAAGAATTACAATATATATTTATAATATATGTTATATGTGTCACTATTTTTTATTGTTTGTCATATTAAAATTACAAAAAATTGATTTCAAATTTTAAAATTTATGAATATATGTTGTATGAGTGTCGTACGGGTGTCGGACACAAACACATGTCTGACACGGCGACACATCCTCAAAATAAAGTGTCCATGTTTCATAGTTGCAACCGCCTTGTTGGCTGATTAGTACATTTTAATAGGCTTTACAAACAACTACATGAGTTTGGTTTAATGATTCCTCACTTGGTTCCTTAACCAAGTGATGGAGTTCGAATCCCACCTTTGAATATATAAAGCATTCTCTGACCAATCGTACAAACAAGTAATTAAGTTGTAAGACTTACATTCTTCCCTAGTAGTTTCATTTTCTTTTGCTTTTTATTTAAATAAATCACATCTTCAATTTCCTCAAATTCGGTGGTGATTTTCTCTAAATCAATTTTTGGTTCTACTATTTTCTTATAAAAATAATTGTTCCAATCGTAGATCGACTTAGATCTAAGCATCTATGTCGAAAAGTTTTCGATCTACTGTCAAATTTATGGAGAAGTTTATGACATCTTCATTCGTGAAGAAAACTACTTTTTTGATATGCAGAAGTAAAAATATAAATGTTTTATTGGCAACATCAAGATCGTTGATAATTTTTTATCTTGATGATACTTTTATATAACATCAGTTGTGCTTGTAATTATTTGTTTAATTCAATACTATTTACGGATTATAGGTTATGTATTATCGAAATAAGTATCGTTTAATTTTTCTATAAGCTTTCGTTGGAAAAAAAAAAAAGTTGTCGGATGTCATTATGAGAAATGAGTTCCACTTATTTATGAATTGACCATTTGACCACAACCTCGTGAAAAATTGTATAAATATGAAAATATAATTATGCTTCATAAATTCATTTCTTTAACTGCTAAATGGAGCTAAATTCACGAAAATATTTTAATAAATTTTGCCGCGTCGCACAACGGAGCTGACACTCCCATACCTCTCGATTCTGGGGGTTTCTGAAACTGCGAAGTACTGTTTGGTGTTTTCAGTCACATCGTACTCAGTTTTCTTTCTTGCTGCTTCATTTACTGTACGGCTTTCTGGGCTCCTGGTTTTCTTTTCCAGCTACTCGTTCTCTTCCAAACTTGGCTACGATCCTACATCTTCCTGAATCTGCATACGCTTTGTAAGTACCCATCACCATTTACCAAAGACAATTAATACTTGCAGTAATCTTTAGCTCCTTATTCCAGAATCGCACTATTTCACGCTTGACGAATGAAGCTTGTGAATAATTTATGGCGAAACTTGAAACTTGATTGTTTTTGCTGCACATTTTGTTCTTTAAAATTTCTTTCAAGATTTTGAGGGAAACAGAAAATTGCCCCTAGTTATATTTGGTTTCTTTGGTCTTGATCTTGATGTGAACTGAAGAAAACAGGAATGGCTTCGCCCTACCTATTAAGCTTTATTTGATCTGTTTTAAAGATTCAGAGAAAAGAAAAGAAAAAAAAGTATAGAATGGCTTAATATGATGTATGCTGCCTAGAATGTTCTTCAAAAGGAAATGTGCTTTTTATGTTTATGTATAGCATTTAAAATATATTAGGTAATTAAAGGTAACGGAGTTGGTGAATGGGTTCCTCCCGAAGATAACATTAGGGTTTTTGTGTTTTGTGGTTTTATTTTAGGTCAAACCAATTTGAGGTCATTGGGTTTTGTTGGTTAGTGTATGCAAACTATGAAACGTAAGGGTACTTCAACGAATGAGGATCAAATCAAGGAAGGAGAAGGGCAGCAAGATAGAACTAATCTTGTAGCATTGGGAGATATGATGTGGATCAACCTTCATGGTGACTCATGGTGGCCTGCACAGGTATGTGTAATGAGTAACCATATGACTTGTTACTTGAAAGATGCCCGAGTTAATAACTTAATCCCTTAAAGTTTCATTTTCATTTTTTAGTCCTTGAAAGTCTTGGAATTCATATATTTTAGTCCTTTTTCCCTTACAAGTTAGTCACTAAAAAATAGGTTTAAAGGACTAAGCTATATTACCTCCAAAACTTTCAAGGGTTAAAGTGTGTAAAATAGACTTTTAGGAACTGAGTTGTCAATTTGAATATCTTTTAGACACCAAATTGTATGTATCCTCTATGTGAAATTCATTATCTCCATTGTAGTCAACCTTAATGAAGGACATCTCTAAATGCAAGACTCTGAATCTGATGTTAACTTGATAATTTGATTACCTCCTTATCTATTAGCTCTGTGGTAGGTTGTTGATGAAAATACTGTTACTGAGAAAGTAAAACCTGACGAAAGATCAGAAGGGGAAGTTCTTGTTAGGCTGTATGGAAGCTATGAATAGTCAGTACTGCTTTTCCAATCTTTATTGTATTATTTTCTTAAACAATTTTTATTTTTTACCCTATATGTAAAGACAATGCATTGTTTCTTTCTGCAGCTTGTATGTGAATCCTATTGAATGTCGTTCAGAGTTTGAGAGGGTAAGCATTTGATATGTATTCTTCCGTTTGTAACTCGTGGCATTGTTTCTTTTATGTTTATCTATGAAAGTTTAAAACATTGGCCTTGACATATTTTGACTATGCTAATTATGATGAAATTTTGAGTTTTCAGATACTCAAGCAGAATCATGGTTCTTGCCGCCTAATATTTCAGAAAGCCCTTGAAAAGGTAACCCTGCCTTCCTTATTTGGGTGACTTATAATATGGTTATTGATAAGCGTGGTCTTTAGCCTTCTTACCCATTTTGGGCAGCCATGGTCTTAATCGCCTCTTATTGATTGTTTGCTGTCATTTGTATGTTGTTATAGGATCTTCCCTCTTCAAAATCGAGTAGATCAAAGAATTCAGGATCGAAGACTAAAGGTTTGTCAATTTCCTTTAGACAATTAAGGATTTGATGCCATCTTTTCTCTGATCTGATTCGTTCATTGTCCCCTAACTTTTCCTTTTTCCTCAAATAATATTAAAGAAACAAAGAGATGGTAGCCTTCAAAATCACCTGATTAAGAGAAGGTGAAGTGGCAAACTACGCAACATATACTTCAGAATCATTCTCCAGATTGGAATGTATTCTCTTACAAAACTTGTTTATGGTCTAACGCACCGAGTCTTATAGCCTATGACACATGAAAGCAAATGCTGGGCAGTACCAACTGCTAAGTACTACTTCATTTCAAAAGCTTGAATTGTCATTAGGAGTTTCAAGAATGATTTTGTCCAGCATTGCTGATACATCCCATAGGGAAAAGTCCTTTGGGCTTGAAGAGTAGTTGAATATCTCATCTTGTGCTAAAATATTAATTTTCTTAGGAGAATGAATGAATGAATGATAGTTACCAAGATTGAAGTCTGAACCATTGCAGGCTGCTTTTATCCTTCAAGGATTCCATCATATTTCTAAGTTACCACTTATCGCAGAATCTGAAAGATTAGTTTTACTGCTTAATATACACTCAAGCTAGAAGTGAGTATATTCCAGTTTGTGCTGCCATTTGTAGTTCATCCACTTAGGATGTAGAGAAAATTGTTATATTGGTTTACTGTCCAAAATAGTTGATGTTATGGTCGTAGGATACAGGATGCATCACTGTTAACTTTTATTTTACCCTCCCACAAATTTTTTTTTGGAATAATGACGGGAGAACTGTTCATCCACTACTTGCTAAATATTTCCTATTGATCTTATCCTTATTGTTCGCTTCAAAATTATTTTTAGCTAATGAAAAACCAAAGCAAGCTAAGCCATCAAGCAGCACACCGAATACAGCTAAGGAAAAAGCAAAGCAACTTAAGCCATGTGGCAGCAAACAGAAAACGGGAAACACCCCAAATCAAAACAATGATCATAGTAGCCAAAGCCCTGTAAGCATGACGGGTCAAACCAATTTTCTCATTTCATTTCTTGTCAAGTTCCATAGTTGACTTTTTGCTGGTACATTGACTTACTTTTCCTTATTGTACTCAGGAACTACTCTTAGTAGGAACCTCCCAAGAGTCGAGTGGACGGCGGATGAGAGTGATGAACAAGCTTGGCCTCACTCCCCCTCCTGGGTCTCCATTCCACAAAAAATGATACATTTATAGCCAAAGCTTGTGATGATCATGGGAATAGAGGAATTAGTAGTGTTGTAGACTGACATTTAGTATTTATGAACTGATTTTGACTGTATTCTGGGCGAGGTTAAACTAATGACATCCTCGTTTGTTGTTGAAATATGAGATGAGTTCAGAGCATCATGCTGATATAAACATACTTTCTCTTGTAATGTTTAATTTTTAGTTTGGAGCACCTCATCATACACATACTGCCTTGTCGATAATGGTAGTCATTCATGTGTAAAATTTGAGTAAAACACTCAACTACTTACATAACTCATAATACTCTCCTTCAAGTTGTGGTTGCGTTCTCATTCTAGCCTCTTCTCCTTGTGTGACTCAACCACAAATTCATCTTTACTTCTCTTAAGTCTTAACAATTTGAGTGGTAATCTCCTTTGAGTTGCCTACTTGGTTTGCCTTGTATTTCAGCTTTCTATGAGTCTCATTGGTGTCTTCTTTGTGTCTTTGAGTATCATGACATTTCATGATGTAAGGTCTCCTTTTTATGGATTCATGTGTTGTGGATGTGCTACCTTCTTTCTCGAAACCACTTTGTGTCATTAACCCTTTTTTCTGGTTGCTTTAAGAGATTTTCAATGTTTCTTGACACACCACTCTCAATTCTACCAGACATTGTGCATGCAGCTCTGTTGAATCTGTTCAAATCATCATTTAAAGTGACAGTTTGAAGACAACATCAACAAAGGATTTAGTAGATTCCGCGTTTGTATCTATTAATCGCTCTTTTGGACATTGAGATCTCTATTCATGGTGGTTATTTGAGATACCACTGAAAGAGTCTCAGAAGTTTGATTGCAGTGTTTTTTAAAAGTTTGTTTTCTCAAGTGTGATCTGTTTTTTTTTGGAATACGTCTGTGGCAAATTGAGCATAATTAAAATATATGTTCTAACTTGAAGGAGAGTGTTAGATGTCGGTATTTATTTATAAGTATAAATTGGTCAGTATTTATTAATTATATTAATTAAGAGATTGAGTGGTTGAGTATTGAATATTGTTAAGTGAATGTACGTGGATATATATATATATAATATAAATGGGTAAATTACACTTTAATATCTTGTGGTATGATCATATTTCACTTTGGTATCCTGTAGTTTAAAATGTGACAATTTAGTACCCTGTAGTATTCTCCGTTAATACTTTGGTACCCTTTGGAGCTATTTTGTAATTTTAACCATAACAAATTTTGCAAAAATTACATATTGAACCCTAATATTTTTAGAAAATTACAAATAGGTCTCTGAATATATATTATCTAGGGACTAAAATGAAAACTATAAAAAAAATTCCAGAGGTCAAAATATAATTTTTGTAAAATTTGTTATGGTTAAAATTATAAAACAGCTCCAAAGAGTACCAAAGTGTTAACGGAGAATACCACAGGGTACCAAAGTGTCACTTTTTAAACCATATGGTATCAAAGTGAAATATGACCAAACCATAGGGTACCAAAGTGTAATTTACCCTACATATATTTATAGAGGCATCATTGTAACAAATCAATTTTTGAAAGAAATAAAAATTCAACACTATCTATTATGATTTTATATGAAACGTCAGTTGCTGCTATTATTTACTGAAGGATTACTTTTATTTGATGTCTCACGATCAACAAAATCGTTATAAGTATGGCATACTTGGCGTTAAACAGAAGGGATCTCGTTTCTTCTTTTGTATTTTACAAATTACAAATAAGCAAATAGTCAATTTGATTTTTTGACATTTTCTAAAACAATTTAATCTCCTATTTTTTCTTTTAGAAATAGTGAGTCTTTCTCTAATCTACTCTTCTCTACTTTTTTTTGGTAACAAAAAGTTTAAGTGAGTTGGATCCCGGGGCTTATTAATATCAAGTCATGCCTTCAAGCTCTATGAGTGTTTACAAAGGTATCGCCTACCAACAAAACCCTAACATGCATTGGCAGCGGGATTTGAAATCACAACCTTGTGAGTTCTATGAATGCTTACAAAGGTATCGCGTACCAGCAAAACCCTAACATTGGCAGCAGGATTTGAACTCACAACCTTGTGAGTTCTATGAGTGCTTACAAAGGTATCGCCTACCAACAAAACCTTAACATTGGCAGCGGGATTTGAACTCACAACCTTGTGAGTTATAAGTTGACTCCTTACCAATTGTATCAACCTTAATTTGTTAGCATTCTTCTCTACTATTTGTTATTGCATCTTTCCCCGGTGCATGAAACATCATTCGATCAAAAAAATGAAGGTAAATATACTTCTCATAGGCATGCATGCAGCTTTTCTAGGACAAAACTCAGACGTTCCGTAGGGTTTATTACTGTGAGGAATTCCTTTGCCTTAAAAGTCCACTCCATTTTGCTGCATCACTCATCCTTCTGTCTCACCTTTTTCACACTCTTCTTCTTCCTTCTTGTTTCCTTCGTCTTTCTTTATCAAATTTTGAAATCTGAGTATTGGAACTTTGGAACTTTGGAAGCAAAAGCTTCTAGGTCAGTTTTTCAGTGGGTCTGGCATCACAAAACGACAGCAGAAAGTAGAATTAAAAAAAAAAAATACCATATATTGTAATTCTAGAAATAATTATAAAAAAATATGTATAAAATAAATAAAAACACTTGGAGGCTTGATAGATAACTCTATATTAAATCAAGGTCAATTAGTTATTTTGGTCCTTAAACTATAGAATAAGTTTTATTTAGGTTCTAAAACTAATTTTTGTTCTGTTTTGGTCCTTTAAAGTTCACATGCATTTGTTTCATTTTGGTTCCCGAAATGTAATTTTGTCTAGTTTCTCTAATTATTTCTAATTTAACCAGTTGAAATAAATTATTTGTTTTTCATATATGTCATAATAAGTGAGTTGATAAAGGAAAAAAAGAAAAATTTAAATTTCCTTTATTAATAGAAAAATCTTAACTTTTCGAAAGAGAAATTAACGAAAAATTAATCTCCAATTTGTGACTAAGAATGTATTTTTTTTCTTGGTCAACTCACTTATTTGGACACATAAAAAAGGAAATGGTCCATCTCAATTGTACGTTTAGGTTATAAATAACGATAGAAATAAGATAAAATCATATTTTGGGAACCAACAAAACAGAACAAATATTAAAAGTTTGAGGATCAAAACAGAACAAAAGATAGTTTAAGAACCAAAATGAAACTTACCTCATATTTGAGGATCAAAATGAAATTTTGACCTTAAATATAACAAGCTTGATCACTAAAATGCCAATCATGATCTTCTCTAGAGACAAGCATCTTCGCCCCCTTTAACCCCACTCAAATTCAAATGCAGCGAAAGCCCGTCTTTGTTTTCCAAACGTAAAGGCAAGAGACAGTACTGAGAGTGAACGAAAAAAAACAATTGGGTCTTTTCTTGTTAATAAGGAAACATAATGTATCATCATATTATAATGTATAGACATACAATGTAATGTTTTAATCTAAATTTAGATATCATGGCACAATAATATTTGAAAGATCTATAATTACTAATTAACCAATTACACAATTTCTTTTTTGGGAATTTCGGGCAATATAATTATTATACTTTGGAAAGAAAGGAAGGGAAGAGCTTCCAGAAACTGGAGATTAGATAATCTGTGATGATGGGTTTGCCTTTATTCTGTATAGTTATATGTGAAGATGAAAACAGTGCAAATATAAATGGGATCAAGTATTGCTTTGGTGCTTTTATGATTTAATTAATTAGCGCAGTTGAACTGTATCTGCCTGAAGTTTGATCTGCAGATTCACTGACATAGGATGTTGATCTTACCTTCCTTTTTCTTGCTAGCTTTGTGGGGACCCATCCATCCGACATATTCACATGCATTTTTTGCTGTGCTTTCTTCGTGACAAAATCAAAATCAGGTAAAACACCAAAACACAAGGACAATGCCTATACAAGTTTCTTTTTTTGTCTTTCTTGATCTCCTTTTTCCTCTCTTCCGTCCTCTGTTCTCATGTTGATGAAAATTTTGTAAAAAGCTAACCACAGGCATAGACATATTTGCGACTTCCAATACTAACTTACATATATATAATACTCTCAGAAATTTTAAAGCATGTCAACATACATTATCTAATGACGCAATCAATTGAAGAATTTGATGAAAATATTCGAATGAAAATCCAACTAATTAATTTCAGTTCTCACCCAGAAGAAAAGAATACGAGGCGATATGATCCTCTCTCTTTAGGATGCATGTATCCTTATTGAATTTGGTATATTTTAGTAAAGAATTTATTCATAACTTATAAATTTATGAGTTTTATTTTAATGGTTCACGTGAAAATTTTGTTGATAAGCAATTTGTTAATATTTCTATGAACTTTCTTTGAGTTTGGTGATTTGAGTCTCGGACACCTAGTTATACCTTGACGAGCTAGATAGTCTCTCATACACTATTAAATCTCATAGAAATCTATATATAATAATGATAATAATAATTTTTAAGTTTTAATACAATTTGAACCAAAGTCCCCGGGGAATGTAACGCAGAGAGGCCCCCCCACGACTTTCTCCTGCAAAGCGTTGAATAAAGAGAGCAAGGAGGCAAAAAAAGGTTGGGTGATGATAAGAAACCAATGGAACACAGGGGAAATATATAATTCATATAGGTCAAAAGGGTTGTTTTGGTCTTAAATGTATATCTTAATATTTATTTTGGTCCATTATATTTTAAAATGTTCAAATTGGTTATTAATGTTGGCAAAATATTTCATTTTGGTCCTAAATATTGGTAACATGTTTCATTTTGGTCCAAAACTATTGAATTTGATCATATTTCTCCTTGTCTCTCATTTCAAGTTTAAAGGATGTTAAGAGAAATTCGTAGCTTTTGTCGTATAAGGATTTGAAACAAGAAAGATATGATCAACTTTGCTTATTTGATCATGAAATGAAACGGTCTACTTTTAGGATTGATTTGACCTCGTTTACTGACGACCCCAATTAAATAGAGAAAGTACTCTTCAAGAATAATACGTAACTCTAAATTCGTCACGTTTAAACTAGAAACAAATCATATTCAATAGTTTGGGACCAAAATAAAATATTTTATCTACATTTAAGACCAATTTCAACATTTTAAAATATAATAGAATAAAATAACTCTTTAAGCATTCATATATAATGGGGAAAGAAGGAAAGTAAATTTTGAACTTTTGGATCTCCACGGGTTTAGGAGATGATATACCAAACCAATGGAATAAAGAAAATAGAAAAAGATGGAGTGGGATCGATGATTGTGAACTGTACGTAGTAATGTATTTGAAAGCGATACATAGACGGCACTACGATCTATACATATCTCTCTGTGAGACAACCAAGATAACTTGTCGGCTCAATATTGCTACCTGACGTATTTTTTTGATTCCCTTGTCAATGTTCAAGCATGCATTACCAACAAATTAATTAACACGTACTCAACTCTAATTAACCATTATCGCTTGTCTTTTTCTTTGTTATTGTAACTAATTAATTTACATTTAACCTACTCAAGCTGATTAAATTAATTAATTTCCTAGAAGGCTTCTAGCTTGTGTGTTTCATATTGTCTGCTAATAATCCAAAAACAAGTAGAAGGGAGAGAGGATCAAGCATTTCTGACCAACTTTAAGTCTCTTTCTTGTATACACATACATACAGACAGTAATTTGTTCTATAGTCTTTGACAAGTCACAAATTTAACCTTCCTGTCTATTTCCTAATTCTAATTTATTCTTTTTTCCACCTCGGGTAACGCTCCTGCCATATATATATATATTATTATATTATATATTTATCTCTTGTATGTGTTGTGTTGTGTTATGTTGTGTTGGGTCTCATTATTATTCCTTTAAGTTCAAAGTTTCTACTACCATACTCTCTGCTTCTTCTTCATTCTTCTTTTTCTTTTCACTCTCTTGTGGTTTTCCATGTATGTACTCTTCTACCCAAAAGGCTACCCCAGTCTCCGTACGTTGTAACTTGTAACTAGTAAGTAACTACCTTTCATATATTATCCATACAACTAGAAACGTATGCAACAGTCTCAATTTCGATCATTTTCTACGTCGAAGTGGAAGAAGAAGAAGAAGAAGAAATAATCAACAATAATGCTTCCTTTTCCAAGTTTAAATAATAGGTACGAAAACTGGTTCGATCATTGTGATCATCATTATCATCTTCGAGAACCAAAATCATCAGGGTCGTTGATGAAACCAATGGAAATATTGGACGGTGGGAGATCGAGTCATCAGAAATCGGAGAGGAAATCACATGAAGCATGCAAGAGTCACAGGGAAGCTGAGAGGAGACGCCGCCAGCGAATCAACGCCCATCTCTCCACTCTACGCTCACTCCTCCCTACCGCTGCCAAGGTAACACTAGCGAAGAAAAATTAATCATTTCATCCTTATACGTTTTCTAAATTTTTAATTTCATCCCCATAATTTTATATTTTTAATCAAGTCTTTACACTTTATAAATAGAGTAAACTAATAATTTAGTCACTAAAAGATCATTGAGCTGATAACTCAGTCATTGAAAAATTGAAATATACAATTTAGTTCTTGCAAGATTAAAATGGTGTACTTTTTAGTCCCTAAAAGATTAAAATGACATTCCATAAAAAAGGACTAATTAGTATACCGTTTTGATTTTTCAGGGACTAAATTGTATATTTCAATATTTCAGGGACCGAGTTGTCTTCGGTGATCTTTCAGGGAACAAATTGTTAGTTTACTCTTATAAATGTTTAAATTTTTCATATAATTATTTATTTAGAATTAACCAAAATCATTAATAATAATATTAAATTTATGAAATTTCAATATTAATCTTTGGGTAAATTACATTTTGGTACCCTGTGGTTTGATCCTATTTCACTTTGGTACCCTGTGGTTTGAAACTTGACACTTTGATACCCTGTGGTATTCTCCATTAACACTTTGCTACCCTTTGAGGTTATTTTGTAATTTTAAAAAATTACAAATAGGTCCCTAGATACATATTATCTAGGGACTAAAATGAAAACTTTTAAAAAATTTTGGGGTCAATATGTAATTTTAGTAAAATTTGTTGGGGTTAAAATTACAAAATAAACCCAAAGGGTACCAAAGTGTTAATGGAGAATACCACAGGGTACCAAAGTGTCAAGTTTCAAACCACAAGGTACCAAAGTGAAATAGGGTCAAACCATAGGGTACCAAAGTGTAATTTACCCTTAATCTTATTAGTATTAATATTATGGTATATAATAAATTAAAATTATTTTTATTTATTTTATAAGAGTATTTGAAAAATAATATTATTATATAATTAAGTATTAAGAATTAAAATCTAAAGATTTATAAAGTATTAGGATTAAATTAATAAAAAATAAAATTATAGGACTAAATTAAAATTTTTAAAAAAATATAAGAACCAAATAATAGCTACTAATGATAGGACCCTCAATTGTCATTCTTCTTCATTCAAATCAGGATTGGGGGGCTGTTCGGAAATTTTTGCAATTACATGTACTTTTTTTTACTTACATGTTGCAGTCAGATAAGGCCTCTTTGCTAGCTGAAGTGGTCCAACACGTGAAAGAGCTAAGGAAACAGGCGGATGACGTGGCGCGTCGCCACGTCGGTGAACCCGGTTCGGGTCAGACCGCAAGTGGTGGTGAACCGTGGCCGTTCCCGGGCGAGTCAGACGATGCAACCCTAAGCTATTGCGAGGGTGCTGGTGGGGAACCCAAGCTTATGAAAGCTACGGTGAGCTGCGAGGACCGGCCCAACCTGAACCGGGACCTAACAGAAGCAATACGGTCGGTTCGAGCTAAAGCGGTTCGGGCCGAGATTATGACAGTTGGTGGCCGGACCAAGAGTGTTGTTGTAATGCAGTGGCCTGATGATGAGGGAGAAGAAGAGGTTGAAGCATTGGAACGGGCTTTGAAGGCTGTGGTGGAGAATCGGGCTTTGGTGAGTTCTGGATTGGGCCCAATTGTTTTGGGCTTTAAACGGCCCGAAACTATTTGTAGTTCTCCTACTGAACCCGTTAGCAGCTTCTTGTTGAATACAGCTATGAGCTAATTAATTAACATGTAAGAAAATGAAACAAGTTTGGTTCAGAATTCAGATCAATATTATGACAAGATCGATCAAACTCATTTTTACGTGTGAACTTTTCATTCGTCTACGAGCCTGCCATTGTTGTTACTTGTTAGCAATTTGCATTAAGTGAATAATCATCCGAATCCTCAGAAAGGCGGTGAAGAAAAGTTAGGAAATTATTTAGACATATTATCAAATACTATATTGAGCAATTTTATAATTTTGCTTAAAATGGCTTTAGTTATATTAAATGGCTCTTCATGCTTAGTTTTGGGTCATCTTTAGTGGGCTGGAGTTGGCATGGAAGATTAAGGCACGGAGAGTGTGACTTGGAGAGTGTAACTTGTTATTTGCTTATAAATCTTGTGAATAGGGAAACTTATGCTCTATATCATTGTTATGCCTTAATTGAACGTATTTACTAGTTAATGGATAGGGATTGGGAAGTGAGATTCAATCGTGTTGTTCGGAGTTTCAACAAAGTGGCTGATTTACTTGTCAAGTTAGATCACAATTTAAATTGTCAATTTCAAAACTTCTGCACGTCGCCGTATGCTATTCAAGACCTGCTTAGGGATGAAGTTACGTTTAGTTGTTTAATGGAGCTTTTGGTTCCGTAATCTCTTTCTGTTTTGTTTAAAAAAAATGTTGACTTATTTTTATTTTATTTTATTTTATCAAGTTTCACTAGCATGATTAATTTGTTTTATGACCTTTGACGATGATATAAAATCACTTATTGAATAAATGATAAAATAAAAAATAATTTAAAGACTACAACCGAATATTTAACAAAAAGAAAGTTATGACTTATAACCAATATTATTCGCGTTTAAACTATCTATGGTAGTACTAGTAGGTCTGCTTTCGCCACGTAACAAATATAATCCGATGTCTGTATATAGGAACTTACGTTAAATGGGGCGGAAAAATAAAAAGAGTCATTAGCAAAAGCCAGCACCCAGATGCGTACAGTGACGACGGGATCATGATCTCGCAGTTCTTCGTCTTGTCACAGCGTGGCGATAATATCGTCTTCCGAGACTGTAAGCTTTTTCTCTCACGCATACCATAATTATCCTTTACGTTTTTATTTTCTGGTACAGTTTGTTTGTGGATCTGATTATGCTATTTGATCCAATGTTCTCTCTGAATTTTCTTGCTATTTGTTGTAGATTATGTTTTACTTTAGCTTGCTGGTCTGAGACGGGATTATAGCGAACTCAATCTGAAAGTTTATGCTTCGAAATCTTTACTTTAATCACGATCTTATGCAAATTAATTTTAATGGAGAAACTTATAAAGTAGAAATTGAACATCGTGTAGCTAAATTTTTAATATTGATATCTTGGCAAGCTAATGCGCTTCAAGAGCTCAAGCACATCGGAATACTCTTTGTTTTGTTATGGAAACTTGCAAGTCAGCAGAAGACTTAGCCTGAATAATGTGTATTATTTTTAAGTGACACTAGCATATTGTTTATATTCGGTACAGGATAATACATGAAGCTTTTACAAGTCTTCACTTAATATTATTAAAATTTGGGCATTGTACCGATGCTTGCAACTTTCAGGGAAATTAATAAAGAATTTTCAACTTAATTCAAAATCTTCTTGTTTGTGCTCCTCATTTTACCGGCTCTTTAAGCAGTTTCCTCACAGTACTTTCCTATGGCGTAATGTGAATTAAGCAGCTTAGCATTTCAGACTTTGTAGTTCATAGAAACTTAATTTTAAGATATGCTGCCGCTTAAGATAAAAATATATAGCTGCTTCTAATCTAAAGTATATGGCCGAAGGGTGAGTGGATTAGTATTAACGTTATGATGGATGAAGCAAAGCCGCCTTAGGGGGATCGAAAAGGAAAAGAATGCGTAATGCGTTTACAATGTAGAAATGAAATGGCTTACATAATCAACCAAGAGTTCTCTGTAATTTGTTACTTAGATCTTTTCCCACGGTGTGCAATTATTTCTGCCATGTGCTATTGTTATGCTACCTAATTCTTTTGATTACAGATCGTGGTGAAGTGCAAAAGGGAAGTGCAGAGGTATTTTTCCGCAAAGTGAAATTTTGGAAAGATGACGGGCAAGAGGAAGCACCACCTATCTTTGTAGGTATTATTTTTCTGAATTAGGCGGTTTATATCTAATATTCTTAGGAAATATGGATAAATGCCTTGTAACTATGGTATAACTAATACCTGGATTATCTAGTTTTCCTTTAACCAAAATTTCTCCACATCATATAATTTACTTGATTTCAGTGGGTCGTCTCCCTCCTTAAATTTCTGGAACCTTGACCTGACATGATAGAAGTACTAAAGTGAAGCTTTTAGGACATTGTAAATATAAAAAAAGGGGGCAGGGCCAAGGGGAGTAAGATTCCAGACTATTGGTAAATTGAATGGTTATTCATGATAATTATTTCCTAGAGTCAATTTCTATAACACATACTGAGATGTTAGATCCATCATCCACTGCCATGATTGATTTCGGATGTTGATTATTATGAAATCTGTGAAAATTTATTCACATTATCATTTGCAACTCTTCTAGTAAAATATGCTGAGCCTTCTTCTTTTCTTTTTTTTGGGTTCCACTGTAGAATGTAGATGGAGTAAACTACTTTCACGTGAAGGTTGTTGGGCTATTATTTGTTGCAACCACAAGGATCAATATATCACCTTCTTTTGTCTTGGAGCTTTTACAAAGGATTGCTCGTGTCATCAAAGATTACCTTGGGGTTCTCAATGAAGACTCTTTAAGAAAAAACTTCGTGCTTGTGTACGAGTTGCTTGATGAAGTCATTGTGAGCTTCCTCTACTGCTCTTTATGGTGTTATACTTCTTTCAGCTTCTCCTTTGAGGATTTATAGCTTCTTCTTTTAGTCTAATTCTCACTTTATTTGGTCAGTCTCCCTTGTTTCCATTGTAAGTTTGTAACCAAGCCTCATGCTTGAGCTTTCTTCACTATTTTGTCTTGCTTTCCAGTTGATCAGTAATTTTTAACAGAAATCTTGCCTATGTAGGAACTTGATGACTTCTTTTGTAACAGGACTTTGGTTATGTGCAAACAACGTCTACTGAATTGTTGAAATCCTATGTTTTCAATGAGCCAATTGTGGTTGATGCTGCACGTCTGTCACCTCTCGGGCCTGCTACTATTTTTACGGTATGATGTTTCATAATATTGGACACTTAGAATGTTTTTAATTTTTAATTGTCACTTATGTGAAATTCCTAAAAAATTGGTTGCATGCAGCAAGGGGCAAAAAGAATGCCAGGGACAGCTGTCACAAAATCTGTTGTAGCAACAGATCATGGGGGTAAAAGGAGGGAGGAAATCTTTGTAGATATAATTGAGAAAATCAGCATCACTTTTAGCTCCAGTGTGAGTACATTTGATGATATTTTATGAGCCTGGATATCTAATTTTGTAAGTTTATTGTATTATGACTCTGGTCTAATACATTTGTATCTAGGGTTTTATACGTTTTATTGTCAAGTTCTTTGATTAAATTATAACACGTGAAATAACTCTTCGAAGGAATCAACTTGTTGCTGAGTTAGAAAAAATGTCTACATGTGATGCTTTTATAGAAAAAATTGATACTTGACAGGAAACACTTAATAAACTGTATTAAAGTCTTGTCCTTTTATATATCTTGTATTTCAACCAATGCCAATGCGTGCTCTTTTGATCCACTCTAAGCTCTGCTGCTGCATAAGTCCATAAATCCTTATCCAGCAGCTAGATACCTCATGGATTAGTTTTTGGTTGGAAGGTGTTGAAATTAAAAGATAATGAATCTCTTGTGATGCACCTCAGTATGCAAGTCAATTTTTTTTTTTTTCATTTGTTGTGTGGAGTTGTTCACTTGTTGTGTGTTTTAATAATCAGTTTTAACATATTTTATGTGATTAAACAGGGGTATATACTAACTTCTGAGATTGATGGAACCATTCAAATGAAAAGCTATCTTTCGGGAAATCCTGAAATTCGATTAGCTCTTAATGATGACCTTGCTGTAGGCAGAGGCCAGGGACCAACATATGGTATCTATTTTCCTTTTTATGGTTTTCCATTTCCTTTTTTTATTCACCTCTACAATAAATTGAACATGCATGCATAGGATTCGTTCCTTTTTCTCCGGATGTTTGAATAGTTGAGGTAAACTGTTCATATAATGCCATTATAGCTGTTCTTTTGACGTTTTCACAAAATTCAGTGCAAATAATTGTTTTTTTTTTTGTGCTTACTAATACATGTATTGCTTTGAGGACTTATTTTAAACTGGTTCTGATCAGGTTATAACAGCTCATTTGGTTCTGGATCAGTGATATTGGATGACTGTAATTTCCATGAATCTGTTCGTCTTGATAATTTTGATATGGACAAAACTCTGACCCTGGTTAGTACAAAAACGTTGTCTTGAAGAATAATGATCAATATTCAAACGTTACTTACTAGTTTGTTTCCTTTTAATTGTTTAATTTAATAATGGTCTCAAACTGCAAATCTTAGATACCACCAGATGGAGAATTTCCTGTCATGAATTACCGTATGACTCAGGAGTTTAGGCCTCCTTTTCATATCAATACCTTGATCGAAGAAACAGGGACCCTTAAGGTGAAACTTCTTTTTAAATATTTTACATTATTTTTAAGCTTATCCTTTGGCTGACTATCGTTCTCAGATTTGTACTTTTTTGCGATGAATTTATTGAGCTACGGCCATGGTAATTGAGAAATACTACCACTTTGTCATAATTTTCTTACATCATGTGTGACATTCTTGTGATCTTTTAGCTTTGTCTTTTGAATGAGTTTAAGAAAGAAAAGAAAATTGACTGGGAATATCAACAAGCTACTTTTTTTTTGTTCGGGCAGAAACAATCTACTGATTAAAGCCATTCCATTTCAAATCTTAAGGTCCTTTGCTTTCCAGGCACTCTAACACTTTTGAAATGGCATCTGCAGGCTGAGGTTACTCTTAAAATATATGCTGAGTTTACCTCAAGTGTATCAGCAAATACTATAAAAGTGCAGATGCCACTACCAACATATACCACCAGGTATGATTCTGTCCTCTATATATCATTGAATATATGAACATAAGCATTTTCAACGGTGTTTTGCAATTGATTAGAAACTCAGCCGAAATATTTTGTGTACTTAGTTATGTACAGGGTATTTCTAGGATTATAAAGCTGGAATGTCCAAAATAGACTTGATTAAGGGATTATAAGAAAAAAAATGAAATAAATTAAATTTTGATTTAGCCCAGCACCAACTCTGATACTAGGAGTATCCCTGATTCCATTGATAACAAATGGGACCAAATAATTAAATTGGGGTAGTTCAAATGGAAACAATCATATATTTTAGTTCACTAAAAGGTCCAAAATAATTTTTTCCCCCCAATTTAAATTGTTCCCCACTCCCCACCATGGTGCCATATAGTACTGCCACTAAATAGGAAGAAAGAAATTCTGAAATTTATATGACTGGAAACACTATTGGATCATTCGTTGTTTATTTTCAATTTTTGTAATTATTTGCATGCTCGTGTAATTAATGTCATTTATCATCTAAAGGCTGGACACGTGTTGTTCAAAGAAAGAGTCCATAGGAGGGGAGTATTATTAATTTATTATTGAAGGAATAGCCAACTTTATTTTGAATCTTGAGCTTGACTCTAAAGGAAGCAACTAAGAAAATTTTGAGAGCATGTGCCTCTAGCAGACTGGGAGGCACTTTCTTTAATTGCACGAGAAAGATTAACAGATCACACTAGCTGATAGTCACTGCTATTATATTCACTGACCTGAGTTGTTATTTGGAATTGTCTCAGAGTTAGTTTTGAGCTGGAACCTGGAGCTGTTGGTCACACTACTGATTTTAAAGAGGCAAATAAGAGACTAGAATGGAGTTTAAAAAAGGTGATTCTTGCTTCCTGTCAATTCTCTTCTTCTCTTTCAGTGGCCAACCTACTGTCTCATTATTGCTCTGAAAGTTTTAACCTTATAGTTCTGTTACCTTCTCTCTGCTTGAGAAAGTGGTTACTGATAAGTGCATTGAAACAGATTGTTGGTGGATCTGAGCATACTCTACGTGCAAAGCTTACATTTTCTCAGGAATCACATGGTATACATTGCTATAGTTGGCATAGAATGGATACTTTTTTGTTTCTTGGGTTGAATGATCAATATATTTACATATTTATGCGTTTTTGTTTTTCTGAGTAGGGAATATAACGAAAGAATCTGGACCTGTTAGCATGACATTTACTATACCAATGTATAATGCATCACGTCTTCAGGTATAGATTATGTAAACTAACTGGTTACCTTGGCAATTTATTCTTTGGCCAAAAACCTTTCCTTTATTACACTTTTTCACCACTAATTGTAGATCAATTTGATGATGGGCATCGCAAAACCACCTTAAAACTTCTGGGTCAAACAATGGTCTCTTCATTTGCTTCAGTGATTTTTCTTTTTCTGTTTTTCCAGTGGTTTATATGGTCAGGCCAGTAACATGAATTAACTTCTAATGTAAGTAAATATTCAATATGGGCGAGAATGTCATTACCTGCATGGCCTGGTAGCCCTACACGTTTTGAAACAACACCTCCTCAATCATATTATAGACACGGACCAAATCATATTCTGAAATTACTTCCTCCAGTTGAGTCGCAGCTAATGCTTTTCTTTTAATAATGGAAGTCCTTGCTGGAACTCACCGTTGACAGACTTTTTTTTTAAGATTCTGCGATGTTGAATGTTCTGTCCATCTCTCAGTTCATTTGAAGATGCTAACTGCTTAAACATTTATATAATGCAGGTAAAGTACTTGCAAATAGCAAAGAAATCTAATACCCATGAGCCATATCGATGGGTGAGATATGTTACACAGGCAAATTCCTATGTTGCTCGTATATGATGCAGTTTAGCGCCCTGTTCTTCCCCTGATGCTTTCTTCTTTCCGTTCTTTCATTCATTCATATTTTATTCTTTATTTGTAAATTTCATTATAGGTCAATTATATAGACATAAGTTCTACGCTTTACTGTTAACAATATCAGCTGCTGTGATCTATTGTATTGAACACTATCCTTTTTTATCCCCACTCATCACATAAACGGATCACTCTTCCAGAACTTCATGAGAACAAACGTCTATACACTGAGATATCTTAGAAGTTAGAACTATATAATTAAGACAGTTTTTTCTCACTGAGGATTTGTATGCATTGAAGTGGGAAGAGGGCAGGGGGTAGGGTGAAGGATAAGACAAGGGGATAAACATCAAACCGCACTAAGGATCAAAGGCTCTTTATAATAGTGGTAAAGGAGGTTGGTATCTTTTTTTTCTTTTATCAATATATATTTCATTAATATGAAGGCATAGTGGCCAAACATACAGAATTAAGAAGGATCTAGCAAGGTAAAAGTGTCAAACTTTTGGGTAGGATCATTTTGCCGCTTTCAATCCAATAGATTACTTTTAACTTTACAAGCGATTATCAATAATGGTCAAAACATCATTTGCTTTCATAAAGTAATCTCATAGAAAGAGAATAAGTCATTACTACGAGGAGGAATAATTTTATGGTCCGTTACTTAACTCCACCAGTATTATAGTCTACACTAATATAATTATAACGCATATAAGCATAAGCCAGTGTACATAATACATGGTCTTTTATTCAATTTGTTATTGTATCTATTGAAACTTAAAAATGAATTTCACTAGCCTTTGAACTGAACCTGTTCTTTGGCTTATCAGTACTGTATGCGATCTTCTTGTACGGGATCTGCTTAAATTTGGAACCCTCTGTTGTTATCTTTGGGCTTGACCCTTTGGTAATATTATCAGTATTTACATAAAAAAAGAGAGAAAAGATGTGAGGATGGCATATGTAAAAGCACCGTCTTTCTCAGCTATACTATATTAGATTAGAATTTTTTGTCTTGAGATGTGCACACGTATCTTAAGACAAAAAGATTTTAATTTAATGGCTGGGACTCCCAATACCGCCCATAAAAAAAATTGGATGAAGGAGAAATATTTATAGTTGGATTGCTTGAGTTAGTACTCAGCAGAATGATTGAGCAGTCATACTTAGAATTAAGGACACCTAGTATTTTCGGGAATCTGAATTCTAACCCGGGATACATTTTCAGGGAATTGTTTTGGGATGAAGCAATATGACAAAATATAGGGGCTAGTGATGAATAACCAATTAAAAAATATGCATCGATCTGTACGTGTGTGTGAATTATTCGGAGAGGATAGGATCCAGAAATATTTTATTTTTTCATTCACATAAAATTATGGGGTATCATTCATTAAAAAAATAGCAAAAAGAGAGTGATTGTAAGGAGATAAATATTTGGGAACTCGAACTTTTTATAATAACTTAAAAACAAATATTATATAATTTATGGTTAACTTTTTTTAATTAATTTAATCATAATGTTAATACTTATAAATTATCATTGATGCCATATTAGTTATTTTCTATTAAATTATGAGTTTTTTTTTCATTTATTCGTATAACAGTACAAATAAAAACTAATTTCATTTGAGTTGAAAACAAATAACTAAAACTATCTCAACAATATGTGAATTCCAAAATCTTAATAGTTTTTTATAACTATGTTATTGAGTTATTTTTTTGATACTATCCGGGCTCTTAATCAGGGTTTATTAATTCTTTTTCTTTTTTAAAAAAGTTTTTATTTCTTAACTTAATTGAAGTATTAAATTAACTAAATATACATTATTAAAAAACTAAATTTTATTAGGAAAAATTGCACTAAGACCCCTGAGTTTTAAAACTTCACAGACAGACTCCCTGAACTTTCAACTTTGCTCACTTAACACCCCTAAGTAACTTCATTTTTTAAAAAATTCAAGGGTGTTAAGTGAACAAAATTGAAAAGCTCAGAGGGTCTATCTGTTATGTTTTAAAACTCAGGAGTCCTAAGTGAGCATAGTTTAAAACTCAAAGGGTGTATCTGTCAAGTTTTAAAATACAGAGGTATTCTATGTCCCTAATCTAAAACTGTGGGAGTCTGAGTGCAATTTTAGCCTTAAATTTTATTTTGAGTACAAAACAAAACTTTTTACCACAAACAAAGAAATAATTGTCTGGCAGTGCGGCCCAACATATAAAATCCGAGGGGAGGATCTTTAAGCATAATTCATCGTTTCTCGAGTCAACGAAGCAGAGTAACAGAGGAAGAAGAAGAAGCCGTTCTAATCTGAAACGGAAGCTAAGGCATTGGATTAGGAATATAGATATATATATAGGCATGTCTGAGGCCGGAAATCTAGGTTGCGTCGTCGTCGCCGTCGATGGCAGCGAGGAAAGTATGAACGCATTGAAATGGGCCCTCCGAAACCTCAAGCTCCGATCACCCGCATCCGATTCCGATTCTACCTTCGTCATCCTCCACGTCCAATCTCCGCCTTCTATCGCCACCGGTCTTAATCCCGGCGCCATTCCTTTCGGTGGACCCAGTTCGGTGCATTCTTTCTCTTACTCCTACTTCTATTACTTGTTTACTTTGATCGATTTTCGTTTTGCTTAACCTAATCAGTAATCATGCTAGATTAATTTAACCCGATTCTGGACTGGTCAGGTGACCTGGAAGTGCCTGCGTTCACCGCAGCGATAGAAGCGCACCAAAAGCGCATAACCGAGGCCATACTGGATCACGCTTTGGGGATTTGCTCGGAATTAAATGTTGGTTTTTACTTTTTAGCTTGATTTGTCGTCAGATTTGTACTAATACATCCGCCATATATATACTCCTCTTTTTCTTGTTTGAAGGAATTTACCCTCTCTGTATTTTTTGCAGGTGAGAGTCAAAACCCACGTGGTTATTGGAGACCCTAAGGAGAAGATTTGTGAAGCTGTACAGAATTTGCAGGCTGATTTGCTCGTGATGGGTTCCCGTGCATTTGGCCCTATTAAGAGGTATAAGTTAAATAATAAGGATCGAGTTGATTTGGACATTTCGTCCTTAGTAATTAAACCTTTTGAATGAAATTTGAGATATGTGTGTCCTTGATATGACATCAGGCTCAATGTCTTTCTTCAAATATTGTGTCTTTTTTTTGTTCTCATATTAAATATATTGGTTTTTGCATAATTTAGAAAAAAGTATATTGATTGTTTTGAATAATTTTCTCTGATTTTTTGAAAAACAATCGTAGATTTTTTTAGTATGGCAGCTGCAATCGATATGGTTTCCTGACATGCCACATGCAATGATTCTTTTTTCCCTTTAACAGGATGTTCCTGGGAAGTGTTAGCAACTACTGCACCCACGATGCACAATGCCCTGTCATTATTATCAAGGAAAAGGACAATGGCAATGCCAACAAGATAAACTAGGTATACTTCTACCATGCTGTATGTGAAGCTCTGGCAGCATTTTAAATGTCTCAAAATGTTTGAAGCGGTGAACAATATCCTCGCTAGTTTTGGGCACCAGAACTGAAGGATCTATCTTTTTGACATTTGTTGCTGAATCAAATTATAAAGGCAGGGTTGACAAGATTTCTGAAATTGCTGTTTTTTTTTAGCATTAGCTCTTCTGTGTTTCTGTATTATTGAACTTCAATACTTATCTTGCTGCTAAACAGTTGAGCTTGGCTATTAGCATATTACTGAGATTCTGAGAACACACTTGACTGAAAGTAGACACGGATATATGGCATGAGGTTTAAATAATGGACAGTTGGACACCCTGAACAAGTCTTAGAAGTTGCAGTGCAAATGAGGCTTGGAGTTAATTGAATATCTATGAGGAATCCCATGGACTTTTTATTCAATTGATAGATAATAGAAATATCAAATATATATATAAGTATGAAACTAAGAGAGGAGTGAGGGGTTCTCTTTTTTCAGCTATTTCTCACTATTGATGCTTGATGTAATTCCTCAAGTTACACCTTGTTCATAAGATGTTTATAAAATTCCAGGTATTTCCCGTACCCTGCATGCTTCTGATTGTTGTATCTGAAATTTTCTGGAACCCCTTAATTGTTGCAGGGGAAGGCTTGCAGTTTACAAGATGACAATATTTTGTAACAATTGGAAGGTTTCTCATGCTGTGTATTTGGTTGCCATATTTCAGTTGTTGATGGTGCATCCCTATTCATACATTCATTTGGTCAGAACTCAAGCTTTGTCATGCTATGGTTTTTTATGTTTTACTGAACCTGTGTGTTGCTCAGTTCCAATGCATCTGTCTGTTTGTTTTCCCCTGCTGGTCAGGTTCCTGCTGCAACAATGTGTTTTCACTTTTGTGGATAATGCTTCTTTGATGTAGTGACGTTGTTGCAGTCAAGAGTGCCTTCGGTTGTGCTGTTATCACTATGGAAGTAGTTCAACAGAAATCTTTAAATTACTGTACCTTGTTGTATGTTACAGTTGAAACTAATGAGAGTATTATACATTGATTATCTTGTCACTGAACGATTATGTTGATTTAAGTATTGCTTGCCTCATTGCCTGGTCGTCCTCTTTCAAGTTATTCAACTCACTGATGTTCATGCTTGCCTATTTATTAATATTAATGAGTTTCAGATTTTCTTTTTTTATACTGAATTTTGTAAATGCGGTGGCTATGGTTTAGCATTACCTGGGAAGGATTTTTAAGCCACTTCCGAGAGTCTTTTATTTTTCAATTAAGAAGAAAAGTGGAAGTCCATATTGGCCTATACTACTCTAAAAGATTGGATAACCTTGGTAGAAAAATGGTTGCTACTACCTATTTTAGTATTTTGTTTTAAAAAAATTGCTGCTACAAATTTGCCCCACTACATTGCTTTCCAAATTCCACTGAATAGACAAATCTTAATTTGAATATTTATTAGTTATTATTTTATTTAAATCTTTTAACTAATACCCTAATTAGAGAGTATTGTTACATTATGAGAATGGAGAAAAACTAAGAAAGATGACTAGAAAGTCTAAAATTATAATATTTTTAACAGATTGCCCACCGTTTCCTCTCTCTGCGAAACTAATCAGTAACCATTTCATCTTTCTCTTTGCGTATAGGGGAGATCTCTGTGTGAGAGAGATTTTGTTCTCTTTGCCCATGGTGGATTTTTCTTCTCACTATGTATGGAAGATTGTTTCTTTTTCTCTAGCTGATTCACTCTTCATTTTATTTTTGTTTTTTTTTGGCTTTGTTTTGTTTTGTTTTTAATTTTATTTTTTTCTTGTATTTCTTCTTGGCCATTTTTTGGACGTGTTTTTTATTGTGTTTGTGTTTCTTTGTAATAAACTCTTGGACCAAATAAAATTTTAGGCCAAAGTGTAAATTTGGTCTCATATCTTTTACTAAGTTCCCAATTTGTTATTGTATTTTTTTGTTGTACTTTTAGTCTCATATTTTTGCAAAAAAATTCAATTTGGTCTTATCATTTTTTGTCCCATATCTTTTGGTTAAGTTGCAGAATTGGTCTCATATCTTTACAAAAGGATAAATCGTTAATTGATCATTTTACAAAGATATGAGACCACTTTTGTATCTGACCTAAAGATATTTGACCAATTATGTAATAGACTCAAAGATATGAAACCAAATCTGCAAAAAAAAAAAAGATATGAGACAAAAAATGCAACAAAAAAATATATATGGCCAAATTGGAAATTGAGCAAAAGATATGGGACCAAATTTACACTTTGGCCTAAAATTTTTTTTTTTTTTTTTTCTTTTTTTAGGGTTCCTATATAGTTTGATGATTTGATTAGCGTCTTAGAAAATTCTGTTGTATCTGTATTAAACGAAATTGTTACCCTAATCACAACACTTGCCAACTCAACTCCTTCGTCGTTGTGCTTCCATTTCCAAAACCAAAAGCTCGACACTTCATCTATGAATTCCTGACACCCTCTCACTTTCTTCTCTGTTCAGTAACCAGGTCTCAGGAAGCAAGATCTGGTTTTGAACAGAGTACTCTCACATTTCAAGTTCTTTTTTTCTTTTTCTTGTTAAAATGGGTGTCAAAGGATTTGTTGAGGGCGGCATTGCTTCCATAGTTGCCGGCTGCACAACTCATCCCCTCGATCTAATCAAAGTTCGCATGCAGCTTCACGGCGAGAAGAATCACTCTGTTTCCGTCAATCTCCGTCCAGCTTTCGCCTCTCACTCTCAATTTCCGGCCACCACCACCCTCCGTCCAGCTGGACCCATATCCGTCGGCGTTCGAATTGTTCAGTCCGAAGGCGTCGCCGCCTTGTTCTCCGGTGTATCCGCCACCGTACTCCGTCAAGCACTCTATTCCACTACCCGTATGGGTTTATACGATATACTCAAGTACAAATGGACCGATCCTGATACGGGCAAAATGCCTCTGACCCGAAAGATTCTGGCGGGTCTAACCGCCGGCGGGATTGGTGCAGCCATCGGAAACCCTGCTGACGTGGCCATGGTCAGAATGCAAGCCGATGGTCGGCTTCCGGCGGCTCAACGGCGCGGCTACAAAAGTGTGTTCGACGCGATCACACGCATGTCGAACCAGGAAGGAATTGCTAGCCTATGGCGTGGTTCAGCTCTTACGGTGAACCGCGCGATGATCGTTACTGCTTCTCAATTAGCTTCATATGATCAGTTCAAGGAGATGATTCTGGCGAAGGGTTTGATGAAGGATGGAATTGGGACCCACGTGACGGCGAGTTTCGCGGCCGGGTTTGTGGCGGCGGTGGCGTCGAATCCGGTGGATGTTGTAAAGACAAGAGTGATGAACATGAAGGTGGAGGCAGGGGCAATAGCACCTTATAATGGAGCATTTGATTGTGCATTGAAGACTGTGAGAGCTGAAGGACTTATGTCCTTGTATAAGGGTTTTGTTCCTACAATTTCAAGGCAGGGACCTTTCACTGTGGTGCTGTTTGTGACTCTTGAACAAGTGAGGAAGTTACTCAAGGAATTCTGATGATTTAGGGTTAGGAAAGAAAATTTTGCTTTTGATTATACTGACTGGATGATGACGAGAAGTTAGCTAAAAAAGTTACTCTTCTTTGGCTTGGCAATTTTGTTAGTGAGGATTGATCTTTGATGGATTAGTGGATTTCAGATTAATAGGTTTATATATTTTAGTGAGAATTATTAATTAAGGTGTGATAGAAAAAACAGATATCTTTATTTTAGATGTTGATGAGTTTTCAAGATGGTTCACATAATTCTTTCTAGAGCACTACTTTTGGACTTGTAAATGGTTTGTTTCTTCATTACTCTCTTACAAATATAAGACATGCAACTGCTAATAAGCTATGCCGTTATGGAGCATTTGCTTTAAATTCCATCAAGACTAGCATTTTTTAAGAAGAGGAAAAAAACAAACAAATGAATCTGCATGGTGCTTTGCCAGCTTTTGCAAAGCAACTAAATGATGAATTTACCAACAAGGTAATGTAATTACAAAATCACCATGCTATAACAGTGACAGCAAAAATGGGCAGCTTAGAATATATATAATAAATAGTTCCACTTGTCTCATGAGGATGATTGAACTATGCCTTATACATGCTATATTTCAAGTTAAAAGGACTTCCGCATCAGCTTTAAATATGGGTTCTCGAGTCAACCTTATCAGACTAAAGTTTCTTTTCTCACTGTGCTTCGTAAACCACACAAAACATGTTTAAGACACAATGCTGAAAGATTGCAATGGCCTGAATCATCTGGAATTTGTTGTGTGAAACAAAAAAGAATTGGCCTTGTTATCATCGACCTTTATCCACATTATAAGATTGATGATGGATTTCTGACCTTCCTCTATCCAAGTGTTGCTGATTTTGATTCCATTTATCTAACTGATGCACTTGTTGACTATCTGATTTTCTCAATTTGTCTGGATGATGGAGAAATGGTGCTTCCTTGCCTGGTTTATCTGAGCCATGGAGTGGATGGGGACTGTCCAATCTATCCAATCTAGCCTTGTCTTTCTCTTTGTCTTTGTCTTTGTCTTTGTCTTGGTTTGACAAAGAGTTAATTTCAGGTCCTCGAGACTTGCTATTTGGAGATGGCTGTGGTAGCTGAAGTTGACCTCGACGCTCCTTCAGAAAATTTAGTCGGGTTGACAATTTTGTCAGCGAGTTTGTGAAGTTTGCTACCTGATAATTAGAGGTAAAAAATAGATTAGCTTATTATCCCCCATATCAATTTGCTATTCAACATGGCTGGCCTAAGGAACATACAAATAATTACCAGCCTTGAGCCTAAAAGCAAGTTGACTACCATAATATTTCAATTCAACCTTGTCCATGGTAATTTACCAGTCTAGGACAATATACACAATATGCATATAAAAAGGCTGTAACACAACCAAATTCATGAAACATACCTCAACTTTTGGACCAGATTTCTTAGAACCAATTTGAGGTGCAGATTTGTTTGCGAATGGTGTTGGTTCCAGCTTTTTCTCATTTTCACTTTCAGCTACTCCAAAATAAGTGTCCTGTTGTGGCTATACCCGAAGGTTCACACAAATAATATATAAATTCAGTATAATTATCAGCAACATTGTTCAGAATATTTCACTCATTATCCTACAAAGCCGCACCAAAAAGAAAAAAGAAATAAGGTAAATGAATCACATATAAGTTCCATGGAATATTATATAGACTTGGTTTAGTTATGCTTGAGAAATCGTGCTATTTGGTTTTCTACTAGATATGGTTCTTTTCAATAACCAGAGTACTAAAGGAGGCTTCATAATTTAACTCGACTCTGCGTGCTGTAGCCTTATTACGCACTTATATTGCTGCAATTCAATTATCTCAAATATACTCTCGTCTCTCCGCTTACACACGGGATCATATAACAATGGAATTAAATGAAGAAAGTCGGATGCTCGATTGGGGACAGTTATAAAATTTAAATATATACATTTTGAAATTCTCTTACAAGGGAGTAGAAAATAATTATCAAATTGTGTGCAGTTAGTCTATTTTTATTCGTCACCTAAATAAAATATCCTCAAATGACATCTTAAATTTACCTTAGTTCTCGACTTTTCATACTGCGAAGTGGTTGCTATTTCAGTATCCAGCTTATTCTTCCTGTCAAACAGGTTCCCCATGAAGAAAGTAAATTTCGTTTTTCTTCTTATAATTGATGCAGAGGAAGAGACTATTAAATGCAAACAAACAAATACCAAATTGCAAGTGCCAAATTGCCTTGTAAAGAGAAGCAAAAAGAAAAATATTGCCAATGCAAAAGGATATGCAACAATAAGCTAATAAGTAATAACAAACTTACAATTTAGTCTCAGGATTTGAACTCTGCTGGGGTTGAATAAGGAATTCCAACGTAGAACCAGAGTTTATATCACGAGGTAAATTATGGCACACACCAATATCATCAATCCGCCGCTGTAGCTTGGTGAGATCTGCTTCTATCAGAGCTAATTCCTCAAGATCTGCCTTGGTCTTAAGCAAGTACGTTGATCAGTACTATGCATGATCGAAGTGTAATATTAAACACTCAAAAATAAGAACTAACCTTTTCATCAATGCTGGTTAAATCACCAAAGGATCCAGGAGAAGAATACTTGACTCCTGCTTCAAAAGTAGCTCGTGGATTCCTCTCCTTTTGTAGCTGTTCCTGTAGTCTAGCTACCTGTAAAAAGTAACTTTAGAAAGCAAAATCTACATTCATATATTTATGGACTATTTAGGGGAGGACTGAGGAGTATAAATTCTCTCATAACAACTTACATCTTGCTCAAGAGCCAGACGACGCTCATGCATGGCTTTCTTTTGTTTTTCCACATAAGAATTCAGGTTTCCCTTGGCCTACAAAAGAAAGTAAAAGCAGAGGAGAATTGCCTACAAAGAATTCTGGGATGCATAGCAACAAAACTATCGAGAAAGAAAATTAATTGCCTACCTCCTCTGCAATTTGGTTTTGCAATTCTGCCTTCATAGCTTCGAGAGCCTCAATTTCAGCCCTACAAATGGTCAAAAACATAGATTAGGAAAGAGAGAAGTGATCCCTTTGGTTGATGCTTCCCACATGTAACACAGCTTGGTATGGCATCAGATAATATAACTATAAAATTCCAAAAGAAAATTTAAATACAATAAGGAATGCTGTTCTATAAATGTCAACAAATAGAATCCTAAAAGAATATCAAAGAAGAACTAATGGATGTATTTACTGTGGTCAATATTATTTGAAGGCAGACAAGGTAGAGGGCCCAGATCAATTTTCCCAAGTTCTTTGTTTAACAAGAAAGGGAGCTAACTTAACATTTCGGAAACATCTAGTGCAATCAGCACATGATAATCCATCTATATCCAATATCTCAGGTATTTCTCAGCAAGACATATGAGAGTTATATTAAATAGTTTTGATATATCTTGATCGTCTATGTACACACTCTTTGTAGTTTATCTCTCAAACACATCATTCTTTGATCAATCACATAAATAATTTACAAACTTATCCAGATTCACCGGCGAAAAGTTTCAACACAAAGAACTAATGGCAACTGTTACGAAGTATTAGCATACAAGTCATCATGTATTCATTCCATTAGTATAAATAGATTAAGTGTTGATGTCATAATCATCCGATTCTTGGGTCTTTTAATAGTATAACTGTGTTCACACTTGCTTTTTCCTAAACACTCCCTCTCCATTACTTTCTTAATAACACCAAACAGATATATTTTAAGCTACAAATAGACTAGAGGAAGAGAAATAACCAGAATCAAAAGATGTCAATTACTCACTCATCATTAGAATAATCAACGGGTTCCATGGTGAGGTTCTTCATTGCCTGGACATAAAAGTTCAACATCAGTTGCGAGAATTTAACAAAAATTTAAGTTAAGGGAGAAATAAATGGAAAGATCAAAAGACACATCAGTAATTCTTAAAAAAAAATGTACTTACAGAGGTTCGCCCAAATACTGTCTGGTTCTGAGTAAGTGCTGGACCATTGGATGTATTAGTAGATTTGTTGACACTAGGTTCTAAACTTCGATCTGTGGAAACACCTTCAACTATGTCAGCAGGTGTATTGGACTTTTCTGCAGAAGTAGTCTTGATTGAGCTCATCAGATTTTCTTCGTCATGCTGAGACAGTGAGACTTCACTTGACTTTGAAGGCATCTGGTTGACTTTAGCATCTTCATTCACAGCTGACAACTTTAAATCTGACTTAGAAGGATCTTGGTTCTGCATATTTTAAGAAATTAGAATAAGAAGGGAAGTTTGACAATACAACTCTCCTCTCATGTCGCCTACCCTCAAAACCAGGCAGAAGATCATATAATCTTAATTATTACCAAATCAAAGGTGGTTATTTTAAGTAACACCAAGAGTAAAATGCAAACTTGTAGCTTCATGTGTTACAGTCCCAATTGAAGAAAAAATGGCAAGATGTGAATTAGGGTGAACAACATTAGACTATAAACATTTAATGAAGTCCCAATAAGTTTAAGGATTTGGAAAAGGTAAAAATGGGAAAATCACTGTTGCACAAACTAGAAGTTTGGCTGATAAATTAGCTTGTTATACAAATTGATGTTTTTATTTTCCTCAACAAAGAATTCTATATACCAATCAAATACTTTTGGGAATTCAAAAAAAAAAACCTAATTCAAAGAGATACTTGCCAGTTGCAACATGGGTAGTGAACAGCTTCTTCAACAACAATACAAATGGCAAGGTCACTTAAAGATTATAACTGAGCACATATAGAAGAAAAGGCTTTAAGATTTCAGAGTGATGTCAAAACTATTCAGAAATCTTTAGTCGAAAGAGGACCATAAATTTCTTCATGCAATTGGAAAAAATGAGTACAACCCATCCTTCTTTTAGGTCAATAAAGCACAATTTGCTCGGAAACTTATTTCCAGTTTCCAGCTCAAAGCCAATTGGTTGAGTCTTAGCAAATTGATTATATAATTTACTTTCTTTTCCATAGCTGCAAGATTATTTGCAAATAACTTGAAATTCCAGTTATCATAAACCAATAAGAAACACAAAAACCTTGTCATCTTTGCCCCCCGAGCCTTCAGTCACGCATATTTCACTAACAAGACTATCGTCCGGCTCTCCATCAGACTCTTGTATTGATTCATCACATTCATCATCATCATAATCATCCTCATCATCTTCATCATCATAGGACCCCTCATCCTCAGTGCCCTCCTCCCCACTCTCAGATCCACTCTCTTCTGAGTCAGTGTAGATATCTGGGGACCCAGTACCTTCCTGCTAGAACCATAATAATATAGCACCAAAAAGGAAGTTAAAAAAAATGAATGAATGAACGAAAGAGAAAGAAAGAAGCATGTATTTAGAGGCACAGAGCACCTCTTCATAGAGTCCAAATAAAAAAAAGATAGGTACACTAATTTAACCCTGTTGCAGTTGTTTTTTCATCTGTGTGCAAACTTTAGGTTGAGGAGCGGGAGAAAAGAGAAAATTAGACATAATACCAAGATTTGAGCTAACAAACCGTACTTCACTATAAAGTATAAACTGGTGTAATAAATAGAACATTCATAGTGAGGCGCAACACTAAGCAACCAACCAGGTCCTCTAACAAGGACAAATTTTAAAAGCCAATAAAATGAAAAAATAAATAAATAAAAGGGTTCCTGGTTCAAAAGAAGGAAAGAGGATGATAGGGACAAGTACCAACCAATGTATTGACAGAAAACATCAGTAGCCAAAGACTGATGCAAGGGATATATGTTTGGGTAGGGTGTCATTGATGCATATATTATTAACCAAAGCCATACAAAAAACAATATCAAGGGTTACTAAATCTTACCCCAAATATGCTGTCATATTCTTCTAATAAAGTTATAACAATTGTTTGAGCATGGTTAGCTGCAGCAGCTGCTTGTAGAAGTTGAGCCGAACCATCACCGCCCACATCAAAATCATTTTCAATCTCACATTCCCCATGCAGAAGGGGACGAAGAAGTAAGGGTGCCATGCAAGCTGCCACAGCTGAGGAGCTCATTCTGTTCACAGCTTTGTTCGAAGCCACAGTTTGCATCATTTGGAGTATTCTGAACATGATTGATATGAACTTTGCATTACAAAAGGGAAAAAGTGAAGTGAAACATGGAAAGACATTGCGCAGTTATTATAAGAGTAACAATTGACCCATCATTCATGGAGTATACTCACTATCTTTCCATTATTTACAAGGTTAATCATAAAGCGTGTCAGTTATTAATTTTACATTAAAAAAGGGCGGTCAAGTGCACAAGGCTCCCACTAGGTGGGGTCTAGGGAGGGTCAAGATGTACGCAGCCTTACCCTGCTTTGCAGAAAGACTTTTTCCGAGATTTGAACCCGTGACCTCTTGGTTACCAGGCAGCAACCTTACCGTTGCGCCAAGGCTCCCCATTATTTTTTTGGTAACAATTGAAATTAGCTCACCATTCACGGAATAGACTCACTATCTTTCCATTATTACAAGGTTTTTTTTTTTTTTTTTTTTTTTNTTTTTTTTTTTTTTTGGCCTGGGCATTATTACAAGGTTAATCACAAATCATCCCATTTATGCTGAAAATCCAACATTCCTACCCCATATAGAATGATTGTAACCAAACAATATATAAATATCATGTCGCAAGAGCATCCTCCAAGATTATTTCATTTCAAAACGTTAATTCACCTCCCAACTATTGTTTTGCATTTACTGGTAGCTTGCCTGCTGGAGTTTATATGATAATTGAAAATTCAATCTCGTATCAATGACTGATGCTCAAATTGATTTACTTTGATAATCCTTTTTCATTAGTTATCTAGCATTGGGGGAAAAAGGAACAGAGATAGCAACCAAAGTGATTCAGACATGTTAAGGGAAAGAAACTGGGAAATAATAACTTAAACAATAAAATACCTTTGCAATAACCGGCGATTTGGTTCAGGGAAAGTCTCACATATTGCTCCCCGTATAGCAATAATCCTACCACCACGTTCCGTTCCTGATAAACGTCCAGATTTCCAACGATGAAAGAAAATCAGACTTAAAAAATTTATAGAAAAAATGGAAGTAATATAGTAAAAAACCAAAAACATTAATTTATGTCTATCTTTATCTCCCAATCCCACATACTGGTAGATGGCTTTAGTACTATTATTAGCACAGTCAAATGCAACAAGTCATGTTGCCAAACCCTAATAACATAACTCAATTTCACAAATTTGATCAGCACTGGATTTTTGAGAAAGGATAATCATTTCTTATTTCCCAAAAATCTGGATGGTTAACTAAAATTGGACTACATAAACATAGAAACTTTGGAAAGGTTGTGCTAATGTAAGATAAATATAACGGCATGCTTGTTGACTTGATTATAATTACAAAAATAGATCAAAGTGGAAAATCCAAAGACACTTACGGCATGCTTCTAACAGAGCCTTGCAGCAAGATGCAGGGACTGGAGATGAAGGTAGTTCCCGGAGTACATACTGGAAAATTGTAAAAATAATAGATTATATATGAACTTAACCCAGTTAAAAGAACCAGATGTTCAGTTGATTATCTACCTTTAAACAATCAGCAACAATATGTGCATCCTCTCCAGGAGAGAATTCATTTTTTCCTGAACCCATATGCCAGGCCCAAGAATATTATTAGACTTGATCAGTGATTAAAAATTATAGTAATAAGAATCTGTGGCAGGGACACTAGAAAACTTCATATTCTTAATGCATATAGTTCTGTGTAGGAAGTGGAACTTGCATTCTCAAGACTCATGATGATTTAGGGTAATTCCAGTTCATCCAATATAATAATCTACCAAATGACATTTTTTAAATGGAATTATGTTTAATACACAATAAATCTCATAGTATTTGCATGGCAAAGCCTGAAATATGGCAAGACCTCTTACGGTTTGACATGTGTGAATGAACTGCATAATATAATGTAAACAAAATGAAAACACGCTACACTGACATAACTAGAAGAAAGATTGTGCAGAACAGCAAAAGTAAAAGTACTACCTTGCTCATATTCCCGAACTCTATATTCAACTTCATCAACATCAGCTGCCTGTCGCAAGATTCCTTCAGTTTTGACTCCTGTTTTATAATATTGATAAGATATATGTGAAAAACAAAAGAACATTAACAATTTATGTCATGTGTAAACAAAACCAGAAGTGTCCAAAAGGCTCAGTGCAATTAACTAACATATATCTACTGCAACCTCCTTCACCTTCACCCTACTGCCATTAAGAAAGAAATTTGAGTAAACATAAAAATTGGTTCCTAAAAGATACACTTTAATAACTCAATCCCTGAAATTTTAGTTTATACTCTTTAATCCCTGAAAGGCATGGAACCTATATATTTTAGTCATTTTATCCTTACAAGTTAGTTCCAATAATATAGGATTAGAGGACTAAATTGAATTTCCTTCACAGCTTTCAAGGACTAAGTGTGTAATCTAGACTTCTAGGGAGTGAATTGTTAACTCGTATCTTTCAAGGACCGTTGTATGTTCACAAAAGAAATTGCTTAATGTTAATACTTTAATTGTAAGAGGAACATGAAGATACTCCCATGAAAAACTAGAGCTTTCATAGGAAACATCTACCAGCAAAAGTAAAAAGCAATAGATCTTGCTGTCCTTCACAAACATGAATAGAGAAGAAGCTAATAAACATAGGTGACATGTGATGTGTCAAATAATTGCTTTGTATATGCTTCTCCAGCTCCTACCTCTTTTTATTGAAGAGGTTATTATAAATTTTCACTTTTCTTTGTCCATAAAGGTTGAAATACATCCATAATCAAACCACTATATGTTATGGTTTAGTTATCAGGGGTTTAGATAATTTGCAAAGGGATCTTAGATTAATTCCCACGTGCTACAGTGTAACTCCGGGAAGAATCCATAAATCCATTAGTAGTGGAGCAGATGTGGACTCAGAACAAAATGCCTCCAATGATGAATTATCCAAATGCATCTGAAAATTTCTCTCATGCAAGAGATAACTGAGTTCGGTAGAAGAATCTGAAAGTTCATTCATTGTAAGCATGCACTAAAATGCATCCACATTCACTAGATATTTTTATATACAACATTGGTTGGTACAAACGAAATGTATTGTGTGTTCAGCTTCAGAATGCAAAAATAAGAGCTCCAAAATAGGTGGGAAAAAAACCCACCATGCTCTTCTATGAACCTGAGGGCTTTCTCCAAAAAGGATGGAGTTCCATCAACCTCCTCCAGAGCAAGTAAAATTGGCCGGCCAATGACTGTAGATTTAACTGGTTCTGCTTCCTTCACTATACAAGAGCAGAAAATTCTTAAGGAAAGCAAGAAAATAATAAGACTTCTACAGCATTAGACAGAAACATCATTGCAGAAAATTTCACAATTGAGGTACAAGGCAATCATTATAAATGTGAATCAGGCCAAAAAATAAATGAAAATCAAAATAAAAAACAAAACAAATCAACACAAACACAAACATGCAAAACAGAAAAACAACTAAATGACTACTAATTTGTGAAGCCTGACAGACAAATTATTACCACTGCCAAGTACCATTACTTAGAAGGATATGTTGATGTTCTAAACATGAATATATCAGTGATCAGGTCAGCAAATAGAACTTAGAATTAGCTGTTTCAACAGATATTTGCTTGATGACAATTGAGTTATTTTGTGAAGCACTGTACACAGGTCATGTGCAACACACATAGTGTTTGCACTAGGTGTGAACTGTGAAGTCAAATGGCATATAGAAAGCACAACTATAACAAGAGCATACACTGGTCCAAAGAAATATCAATTGAATCAATCTGATCATTCCTGGAGATACCATTTTGCCCCGTTACATTAGAAGCACTTGGGGCTTGCGCCAAAGCATTCTCAAGTGCAGTTTTCCACTCAAATAAATCCTCTGCAGTGTCAGCCTGGAGCATCAACAAATGAAATCATAGATTACCATAAAAGAATATGTTAATGAGTTAATATGCATTAACAATGAAATTACAATAAACCATACAAATATAAATAAACATTCAAAATAAAGTGGGGCAACCAGTTTCACATCATCCTGTAAATAGATTGTCAAACATAATGCGACAAATAAATCCCTAACTCGTGAAGAGAAATGCCAGGGAAATGAAGCACCTTAAGTGTGAAAGCTCGTCCATCAGGAAAAGATACAGTCAAAAGTTTCTTATCTGCTTTGACAACAACACTACAAAATTTGACAAAGTAATTTGCAGGAGGTCAATATACTTCACAAGGTCCACTATGTTGACATGAGAAAGAGAATAAGAATGAGGGTGTCTAGTTCTGAAACAACAGCTAACCTGCCTGAATTGTTCAGGTCAATGCCACCAAGGGTTAAGTTCACTTCACTCCCTTTCTGGGGAACAGCACTCTGGAAAGTTGAATATAAAATGATCAAGCAATAAAATTAAAGAGGTAAGGTACCAAAATGAAGAAAAGCATCCATAACGTCCTCTTATACAAAAGCAACTTTAGACATGTTAGAATCAAATGCTCATTTCATAAACAATACATTATAAGAGTGGGTCATAAGTAGTTATAGAAGTCATACTTGACCTAATCATAACTCACCCAGCCAAAAACCACCCATAACCACTTATATGGCACCCCTAGCTATTTTCAATTAACCCAAAAGAAAAACAAAAACAAAAAACAGTTGATGTTATTGTCACCGCAGTCAACATCAACTCCAACATCACACTAATCCAATTAAAAGCAGCATGTTTGCTCAACCTGGTCAAATAATAAATACAGATTCTGGTTTCTGAAAGCTAACAGCAAAAAGTTTATTGGATATATTTAATATGGCTACTTAAAAAGAAAGTTTATCAAGAGATATGAGAAAAATATTTTAAAGAAAAAAAAAACTTTTTTTTTCCATACTATATTTGGCTATTAGCCTACTGCTACCCAAAGTCTTCAAAATTTTTAAAACTAAATATATAACTTCAGAAAATAATGACAGAATTCAAAGACATTAAATGGACAAGCTAGATGCCAGAATAAAAATACTTACTGGATCGCTTCTGAAGAAAACCAGTGACGTGCGTGTTAAAATAAACCACCTTTTCTTCCAGGATGTCCATCCAATTCCTACACATCAAGAGTACATAGAAACAAATAATGACACTAAAATCTCCGCATCCATTTTTTTCAAGAGTAAGGTTCTAGCTTTGCATTTTAGTGTTATACCTAGTCATAATACATAGTGCGATTAAGCTGGAGAAGGATTAAAGAAGGAGAAGCACAGAGAAAGGATTGCGATTCTGCATTGTGAAATATGAGACTGCACCCTGTTCTACTTATCTAATTACTTCAGGTCAAAGCCTTTAAACTTCAAAGATCTACAGAGTTTTTTTTTTCCATTTCTTGTAAGCAATCAGTTGTCTTACTGTTGCCTACTTGCCTGACTTTTTCTTCATAGGTTTGCGATCATTTTGATATTCTACTAAGGTTTATGGCTAGGTATAAAAAGCATCAACTATCTCTACACTGCACAAGAGTGTAACGGCATATATGTGTAAACTCTTAATGACCAAGAAAAGGAGAGGAAAATGATGAAACCTTTTTTTCCCCATGGCTCTTGAGCATTTTGGATAATCATTTATATTTTATACTATAAATAAAATAGGACTAGATGTGCTTTGGCTCATTGCACGGCAGTATATAGATCTATCAAAGCAAATTCATAGACTTATGAGCTCCATAGGTGCGTATACATAAACTAGTGTAGTAAAATGCACCTTTTGAAGATATGCAAAGTGGCCCACTCTTGAAAATCTGCAAGACACGGAATTAAAAGGATTTGAACTGGTGCAAGAGAGAAAGACGTGCAATGAACTACATGAAAGGAAATAATTTTAAGATGAAAAGGAGGAAAAAGAAATGCATTCTATTCACTTTAGATACTAAACCAGCTTGATTTAATGTGAAACATGGTTTCCAATTTGCATGTCTTCCATGGTGTAAGTAGGTCCTGCTAGGGTATGCTTATCAAGTTTTTCATGAGAATATCTATACCAAAATTTTGTATGATCATGTTCAGACGTCCTGAAGGGGACTGAATAGCCATGTGATCAGCCTGATGAAACGCTGAACTTGACAATCATGCCACAGTCAATGCTTACATATAAACTGGCAAAAGTCCATTGATCCATATTTATTGAATAATCCCATAATTGCAAACAACAAACAATTACCGTATTGCTGTTGGAGCCAAAATTATTGCTGCCACTATTGCCACGCGAACGTTGATGATCTATTTGAGGAGAGGGTTGGGGAACACCGCCATCTCCCTAAGGTACAAACAAAACCAGGTCAGGTGAGTTTTCACAATTCACAATCAATCTATACAACGCATATATTCAGGTTTCCACACTCTAAGGCATCATAATTTCTCATTCTTAACTAAAAACGTAAATATATGGCAAGTATTGGCAAAGGAATTAGGGGAAAGAAAAAAGGTCGTTTGATTCGTAAGGAAGAAGAGTAAGAGATTTTTTACCTGAGACCCTTCGGCAATTTTGTTAATCATATCTGTGATCCCAGAATCACAGATTCATATCCCAGACGATTAAATAGCAGGAGTCAGTGCATTCAATCAACACAACCCTGCACCTACGTACATTCATCAAACTGGCAATGCAGCTCAGAAGTTACGTTTCTACATTTCTACAAACATACAATTCAACCAATCTACGGTCTAATAAACATGATCAATCTGCATTATAGCATACCTCGCCCAGAAATCGGAGGGAAAAAAGAAGGAAAGGAGAAGTGAAAAGGGAGTTTGTGTGATGGCTCTGTTGTTGTTGTTGTTGGTGTTGGCTTTTCGGTCTCTCTCTTTCTCTCGAAATGTAAGGCAACGGAAACGTTGGTGATGAAGAAAGCAAAGAAAAGAAAGGGCGTAGTGAGAGCGAGTCGTCCTGAATCCTGATCTGCAACAGTTGTACACGTCAACCCTCCAAAACGAAGAGGCAACATGTTGGAGGGAAAAATGCGCAGATCACGGTATATATGGTCCGGGGTGTCTCAGTAATTTCGCTACATTCTTCCATGGTCTACTCCCTCGTGTTTTTTTTTTTACATGAAAAATTATATTTTAATACTTGATAGAGTTAAACCAAACATTATTATCCTTTTTATTTGGTGAAAAAATATTATTACCTTCCATTCAAATAATGTTTGTTTAATTCATCTTTATGCTCAATCTTTTTTTTAATATTATTGACACAAAATGTGTCAAACAATCATCACATGATTTTTCTATAATAGGTAGATGAATTATAACCACTTGGGATAAATATAACTTATCTATGTTTTAAGTAGTTCTATATATATATACTTCTGGTATCATATCTTATATTATATGGCTCCACTCCTTTGTGGTCGTACATGTTTAAAATTATAGTCTATGAAATTAAAAATAAGAGAAAATTTATTATTTGGTCTCTCTTTCTTTATTAAGTTAACAATTTAGTCCCTTATTTATTTTATATAGCACGCAAAGCAACTAGTACATATATATGTCTAACACTTAAATGACACCAATATAATATATAATAGGAGCTTTCCGTGCCTTAACTGACTCGAAAATATGTACGTAACGTTTGATTTGATATTTGTAGTTATCCAGTGACTAAATAGTATATTTCTATTATTCAAGAACTAAATTATTAGAAGTGTGAAAATTAAAAGACCAAATAATAATTTTTCACTTTCTTAAATTTCATTTACTACTTTCTCTCTCATCTTATATTATATGGCTCCACCCCTTTCTGGTCGTCCATGTTTAAAACTATAGTCTATGAAATTAAAAATAAGAGAAAATTTATTATTTGGTCTCTCTTTCTTTACTAAGTTAACAATTTAGTCCCTTATTTATTTTATATACATATTTGCGTGCCTGTTAGGGCACGCAAAGCCCCTAGTTATCTATATAGTTAGCTAATTATCAAGTTTCACATGTTTATTTTTTATTTTTTTAATTTTTAATTTAATTATTTTTGACCAACCAAAACACCCTCACATATATAATATAGTATAAATAGTATAGATATAAATATTTATAAGTTTAAAAATACAAAATTAATTTTTTTTTCTTTCGATTTTTGACATGACAAACTGGAGAAAGAAAAATGAGACATGACATATGACATATGACATTAATAAGTATTATAATTTTTTAAATTTTCATTAAGATTTATACATCTTTAATTATTTATATATAAAAATATATGTCATGTCGTATCATATAATTTTAAGAATTCGATGTGTCTGTATTCATATAATATCTCTTGTCCTTATCAGTATTTATACTTCATAAATAATAAAAAACCTCTTCCTCATATAAAATCTAATTAATTCTCCTACATTATTTATATTCTAAAGATTCATAATTTTTTTTTAATAAAGGTTGCCCTTGTTAGTAAAGAGTCGGCTTATAACCCATAAGGTCATGAGTTTGATTCTCGCTATTAATATGAAGGTCTTATTAAAATGCAATTTATAATTGTTCATAGAGTCTAGAGTCATGTACTGACCTTTATGAGCCCTTGAGTCATAACTCTTCTAAACTTGTTCTTAAAAATAATCTATAAATTGATTTGATTGTCTTGAGTTTGTATTTACAAAAGTTTGGGAACAACTAGTTACTTACCAATGACTAATTAAATTAGTATAATATCTCTTTTATATTCAATTTTTTTATATGACAAAAATTAAAATCATTTAACAAGTAAATTATTTTGTAATAATAATATTATAAGAAATGTCATTCTAAATTACAAGTCATTTTAATTATCTAATACTAAAATATAAATTTTCTCTCTTTTTTCTATTACTTCTCAATTTGCATTTTTTTTCGTAGAATGTCTCAATTTGCATTTTGCCATCACCAACTCGACCACCTCCATCAGACACGTGGTCCCGCTTCCAAGGCAAGCCTTCGTATTTTTGGGTCCCTCCCCAGATAGTATAATTGGTGAATACCACGTGATGTGAAGAATGATTGAGGCCTCAAAATCGGAAAATGTCAAAACTATTAAATATAGAAGGTGAACAAATGAAAGCACAAGGAAAAAAAACATATTATTAATTCATATACTACTATCTAATTGATAATATCATTGGACCAACCACACAATGTCAAAACTATATATAGAAAAATAAAACATATTATGGAACCAATCACACAATATCAAGTGACACCTAATATTATTTTAAAAAATTCAAAATCCTAGAATGGGACTCAATTTCAAGATAGTGACACAACCAATTGATTTTTTTTTAACCAAAAACTGCACTTCCATTTCATCAAACAACACATTACAAACATCAATCATTACAACAAAAGACAATACACCAAAACTCAAAGAAAAACAATAAAACTGATCAAACATCCAGAATCTGCAAAAAAAAAAAACAGAAAAAATACATCACGCAATNAAAAAAAAACATAAAAAATACATCACCCAATCCCTGTATCTTCATCAGCAAAACCAGCATCCATCATCAAAATTCTGACAAGAGAAGATGGGGGTGTAATAACCCAACCCAGAGGGCACATCTCCTCAAAACCCTTTTTGGCAAGCCAATCAGCTGCTATATTTGCACTTCTATGAACAAACTTCACAGACAGACCCAAGATGGAACCTGCCATTTCCTTGACATCCTCAAGCACAGCAGAGCACCTCCAATCAAAACTACAAACAGCCCCATTAATAGCATCAACAAGACTCTTACAATCTGATTCAAGAAGCACCCTACTACAGCCCAAACTTTTGATGATTCCCAATGCCTTCTTAATAGCCACAACTTCAGCCATCAAAGCCGAAGCCACTCTACAATAACCACTAAAACCATCAATTACACAACCTGAATCATCCCTTACAATCACTCCAATTCCTCCTTTACCTGAGATAGCTTTATAAGCACCATCAACATTTACTTTCAAAAAACCTTCAGCAGGCACAGCCCACTTCTCATCACTACTAACCATTCTCCCATTGCTACCACTAATAACATCACCCTCCCTCCTAGCAATCAAAAATTCAGAAACATTATGATTAATTAAAGCACACACTCCAGTAGGATCAAGATTCCCCTTATCAAACACCACCCTACATCTCTCTTTCCAAATACACCAACAAATAAAACCAAAGAAAGATTTAGAGGCATCATCAGCACTACTATTACTTACCAACCAGTCATCACATCATTTGCCTATACAGGAAACCTCTTCAGCTTTGACTCTAAAATTCAGATTGCATCCAAACCAAATTTTCTGAGCCCACTCACATGTCAGCAACATGTGCTCTATTGTCTCCTCCTCATGCAAACAGATAGGACATATAAAATCATGGCCACGCCTTCTTTTGACCAAATTACCTTTTGTTGCAAGAGCACCCGAACAAAGCTCTCCACAGAAAATTTTGAACCTTTGGAGGAAATAAATCACTCCAAATAACCCTCCAAAGCTTCTCAGAGCAGCTGAAAGAACTACTTGCAACACCAAGTCTTTTAAAATCAACCTCTTTTTTTGCAAAAAAAAATNGAACTACTTGCACACCAAGTCTTTTAAAATCAACCTCTTTTTTTGCAAAAAAAAAATACTCAATTTTCACAGTATATCTCCCATCCCCATTCCCTTCCCAAACCAATTCGTCAATAGAACATCCTTGAGAAAGAGAAATACTCATCACAGCTCTATAATCATCATCAGAAATCCATTGTCTCAGCTCATCAAGTACTCATTTGCCATCAACAATCAACTCCTCAACTTTTTGCAAATTACAGCCCCCACCCCCTTGAACATTCCCAAGGATATTATCAATCCCTAGAATCCACCTATCATTCCAAATGTTAATCATACTCTCATCTCCCACCCTCCAAAAAAAATTTTTTTTGCCAATAAATCTCTCCCCACCAACAAACTAGACCAACCCCAAAATGCACGAGACCCCTTCGTAGCATGTAACAAATCACCATTATGAAAATATAAGCCTTTTAGCTGCTTAGCCCACATTTCATTAGGACTACAAAGCAACCTGTTTTGCCAACAAAGCATCATTGAAACTTGCAAACTCCCTAAAACCCAAATCCCCTTGCAACTTATTTCTAGTCAATTTATGCCATCCCAACCAATTGATTTGCTTGTGTCAGCTTGCATACTTCTTTTAAATACTTTTCACTTTTGCTACCCTAATTATTTTTTCCAAAACAAAACATTTGGGCCTGTTTTTCTAAATATAAGAAAAAAATTTGTTTGAAAAGGTGAAAAATAATATTTATATTAGTGAATTGATTAATAAATAATTTTTTTTGTATTTATTTTATTAGTCAGTTTACTAATATAAATATTATTTTTCTTTATTTGTGCAATTAATAAGTGATAAACTGGAAAATGGCTAACACTTACCTAGTTCACCGGTTGTGGGCTGCAAGAGCCAAGAGTTGAGCAAGAACCTGCAAGAGCTTCACAGGGGGGCCCTGCGAAGTGTACTCCGACGCTCAAGTTAGTAAGAGAGTGATAAGAGAGTAAGAGAATTTCAGAGTGTAAGAAGTCGCTAACCTTGAACTGCTGAGATGGGCTCTATTTATAGAGCAGGGAGGAGAGAGGTGGCCAGCGCGCTGGGCGGACCACGTAACTAGACACGATCTCCACCAGCGGAGATGGTGGAGACCGAGATTTGCGGAGCAAGGCAATCGTGGGTGATTGCGTGTCACTTCTCCTGGCGGGCGCCAGGCAACTGGAGATCGTGGGTGAGCAAGTCCGTAGCCCACGATCTCCCGTGGCGTGGATTGTGGAGCAAGGTAGTCGTGGGTGACCACGTGTTATTTGGATCATGGCCGCCCCTTAATGTGCAAAGGGCGCCCGATTGGCTCGGGGGCGCTTCGCAAGGTGTGGAGGGGAGAAGAGGCCCGGTGCGAGGGCCGATTAGGCGTACGCCCAAATAGTGATGTATCAATAAATATATTGAAACTTAAATTTTTTAATTCATAAATTACTTTTATTTTCAGTATAAAAGTATGAAATACACATAACACATATGATCTTGATAATAAGTTTCATTTTTATTTTAAAATCTAATTATTTACATATTATATCTATAATCTATACTGCATAATTAAAATTACATATTTAATGTCGACCAAAAAAATAACATATTTAATTATGATTTATAATGTGATTATGAATAGAATTAATATCAAATGATATTTTTATAAATTTAATTGGTTGAAAACCTGAAGACTGACTTAAGTAGTGAGAATTGAGAAGAATAAGGATGGTAGATATCAATTCATATCAATGCTTGTCTTCTACAATCAAAATCAAGCGAAGTCGTCATAATTAATAATAGCATTGGTTGATTACTTTTGTTTTGCTGCCCTTTTTCTGATGCAAAATTGAAGGCATGAACGAAGAGATAGAAACAAGGAGTCAAGCTACCATCGACTATCCTTGTCCATCCCGATCAGGGATTTGCAAAACAAAAAAATAAANAAAAAAAAAAAGAAGAGGATAACAAAAAAATACAAAATATACGATAAAATATAATACTACAGTTCATTCTTTTTCATCCCCTTGATTTGGGCTTCAATGCTGTGGTTATTATTTGCTTGGAAATTCGTCAGTGGTGCTCGCGTTGCTGTGTGGTTAATGATGACAACTCCTCTAGGATAGAAGGCAACAATATAAAATATTCTTTGGAATCAGCACCCACTAGCCACTATAATAAAAATGCACAGGATTTATTATAAAGAACTCTTCATAGGTTGCAAGGTAATGCAAAGAAAATAGTATCCTCAGTCTTCACATACCTTGCACAGCATCATATGATGATGGCGATTTACGAAGAGTTGTTATACCAGCTTTCAGCCAGGCACCTGCTGAATATATCTGGTGTTAATATGCACATATGCCGAGCTTTGTCGTGCGGACGAACCATTTTACAGAATTTAGAATCTGCAATGTTGACTCAGCTTGTGCTTCATGCCTTCATCCTGCACACTATCCAGTCAAATATGAAACATAATCTGTCTCAAATTTTCCATAATCTCTTTCAATTTTGTTCCACCTTCAAATCATATCTGCAGATTTGCTATTGGCGGAATCAATGATCTTCATTATTGTTTCTGGTCTTCCATGATGCTTCTCTGTTCTTACATGATATATATATATATATATATGAGTAAACATATAAATTAGTTTCTAAAAGATACATAAGTTATTAACTCAATCTCGGAAAGTTTAATTTATACCCTTTAATCACTAAAAGTGATGAAACTAATATAGGCTTTCAGGGAGTGAGCTATTAACTCATGAATCTTTCAAGGACCAAGCTGTATGTTTACTATATATATAACATACTTTGACCAGTAGCTAATTTAGATTACCTTAAATTCTTGACTGTACTAACTCGTCCATATCTTTGTTAGGATCTTCAAGGTAATTGTGTTTCTTCACTTGGCCATGTAACTTCTTAAGAATCCTCCATGTTACACAATCCGGGGTCAATCCATTCCTTTTCATCTCCCCCACAATTTGATAAGCTTCTCTCTTTAATCCTAGATTGCAAGCACCATCAATCAGTATGTTGTAGCTATATATATTTGGAGAGAGTCCAGAATCGACCAGTTCATACAAAAAATGACAAGCATCATTAAAATTGCCGGAGCGGCAGAGTCCTTTTAGAATTGCTGAATAAACGAAATTATCATGAATCCTTGAAGGCCATATAACTTCATGCCAGAAGCTCTTTGCCTCTTCTATTTGGTTAGATTCACATAGGCCATCTACTATTATTGCATAAGTAGTATGGTTTGGGGCTATACTATCACTAAACATAGTATTATAAATCCTCAATGCATCATTTCCTCTGTGAAGTTTGAATAAGGCTCGAAGAACAGCATTATATGTCACAACACAAGGTCTTAAACCTCTTTCTGGCATTACTCTATATAGTAGATCAAGTGCTTCGTCAACTTTTCCATGATTCAATAAACCATATATTATTGTAGTGAACGTGACAACATCAGGAGCAGAAAATTTACCCATCAACATGTCATGCAATACCTTCAAAGCTTCGTCGATTTTCCCCATCTTGCAAAACCCATTGATAATTGTGTTGAGAGTAATCACATCCGGCTGACACTGGCTCTCAAGCATATCGACAAGTATGTTCAAAAGCTCAGTTGGATTATTCACAAGACAAAGAGCTCTTAAATATATGTTGTGAATTCTGGTTTTTTCAACACTTTCTCTGTTCAACATATGTTTAAGAACCACCCTTGCCTTTTCTATATCCGACTCCTGGCAAAGAGCTTCAACTAATACCTTGTACGTATGCTCAGATAGCGAGAACCCGAATTCAGTTCCTTCCTCTAATAACTGATAAGCTCTCATGCAACCACCTTCCTTGCTAAGGCCATGAATGATGTAATTATATGATGCCTGACTTGGAACCAAACCCCTCTTCCTCATTATATAAACAATCCTAGAGGCACCATGATATCTTCCCACTTTACAAAGGGAATCTATCATCTGGCCATAAGCAACATCCTCGCTTACACTATTCCCTTGTGGCAAATCCTCCGCGATCCTGAACACTTCAATGAAAAACCCTTCTCTACATAAAGAATCAATGAGATTCGCAAATGCAGAAGTCTTCACGAGTGCCTGCTCTTTATCATCACTCATTCTCTCCCACATCTTGCACATCATTTCCCTCCCGCCTTCAATATCTCGCTTCTGAAGAATCCCACGAATCATAACACTGTACGTCAGTGAATTAGGCGTCACACCATCCTCACGCATTTCATCAAACACTTTACGTGCATCCCTTAAATCGCCGATCCTGCAATACCCATTAACGAGAGTAGTGTGAGAAACAACATTCGGCGTGTGTCCTCTACTCTTCATATCAAAAAACAATCTGTGAGCTTCGCTGGGTCGGGAAATAGCGCAAAGTTGATCCATCAAACGGTTATAATTAACCAAAGAGGGTACAAACTCAGGTTTGACACCAATCAAACCGTTAATCACAAGCAATGTTCTATGAGGAGTTCGAGAATCGAGTAATCTAGCAATAAGCACATTGGAAGTTCGCTCATCGGGAACACAGTCGGAAGCAATGAACAGAGAGAATCGATAATGGGCTTCGGAGAAGCGATTGGAATCGCAAAGCGCGTGAATGATGCTACTGAGATTGAGGGAATCGGGGCGGTAATTACGAAGCGTGAGGCGGTGAAGAAGGCGAAGCGCGCTGTCGACGTTGCGATCCTTAACGCAGAGTCTGTGAATCTTCTTTGTCCAGTAGGTTCTATTAGAGATGGTTTCTTCTGGGTCTTCGTCTTCATATCTAGCGTTAGGGTTGCACTGTTGGAGAAATGAAGAAGTGCTTGCGAATCGAAATGCGAGAGGAATATTGGATGTGGTTTTCTTGGTAATTACATAGAGACGAACGTGATTGGATTTTGTATGAGCTACTAACATTTGAGTTCTCTGCTATACTCTGCGAGCTTCAGGCCACTTGAAGGGAGGAGAGTATATCAGTGCCTAGTTTGTTAATGTTACAAGTCTTCTAATTTTCTACATTGGATGCTAGTAGTTTTGTAAATTAATTATTTCTTTCTAAATGCCTCGATTTAATATTTAAAAAATAAAATTAAAAGATTTAATTCAATTAAATTATTTTTTCTACTAAATATAATACAAACAAGAACAAAGCACACCCAACTCCTCTAATTAATTAGATGTCATTAACTAACTATTGTTAATTGAATTGTGTTTGTACAATCAAATTGTGCACAGCTAATATATATCCATTTAATTATTGCATGCGGCAAAAACTAATTATAAGGTGGATACACCGGTACAGTATTAACGAAGAATCAAACGACTGCCTACTACAACTGGACCTTTCTTTTTTTGTTTCACAGTTTAATAGCCCCAAAGTAGGAGAATAAATACCATTGTATTACATTTGTACATTTTTTTTTCAAAAGTATTCTTTTCGTCTCTAAATTTTATACTACTTTTTTTTCAGTTAATTTTATTCTCATTATTTCATACTTTGATCAAGTTTATCTTTACCCTAACTTTGTTAAATAATTTAACGAGAATGCTTAGCTAATTGATAACATGGATTATCAAATTGCTGAAAAGGAAAACAAATACTAAGTCTACAATTAGATAAGTTTAGGTCCATTGTCAAATATGTCCTCAAAGTTGGATTCTCTATCAAATATATTCCCAATGTTTGGTTCGATGTCAACAATGTCTCCAAGTTCGTGTTAAAGTTGTAGAATGGAAAAACAAGTGGCTACTACTACTTCTTAATGTGTCATGGGTTGTATTTTCGTTGGTGTATTTCATTTAAACATGATTAATTAGTGTTTATGATAATTCTTAATTTGACAGTTGTGAGTGGCTATCATGTTTGTAACGTTTGTATGGTGTTTTTTTTTTACTTAATATGTATGATGTTTTGTGGTCTTGTATTATGTAGTTAATGAAGTTGTAATGAGCATTTTGTTAAAGCATTGTAGGATGAGTCTTATACTCTTATGTTGTAATGAAATTTCAATTGTTGAATGAAATATATATAGCATGTTAAACTATTGTCTTCTATAGTTCTATTATCATTTAACTCAATCACAAAGCATTTTGTTCCTAAATAAATAAGGGAAATTATGTACTAAACTGAAAGTGTCAAGATTCATTAAAATATATTTGACAATGAACCCAACCTTTGAGGAAATACATGACAGTGAACCCAAACACAGAGAACATATTTGAGAATAAACTTAAACTTTGGGGGACATAAACTCAGGATTTATTTTCCTTCCTTCTCAACAAATTATAATCCATGTCATCAATAAGCTAAGCAGTGTTCACTGTTAGATTATTTAATAGAGTTAAGTGTAAGTATAAAATTAACTAAAATGTAAAAAATTGAGGACGAAGTTAATCACAAGAAAGAGTGAGGACGAAATTGACAGTTAGTGTAAAGTTTTAAAATTAAAAGAATGCTTTTGTCTTTTTTATCAAATTGAAAAAAAGAAAATATAAGGGCCTGATTGGTTTAAGAAAATGTTTCCTGTTTTCATTTTTTGTTTCCATTTCTGGAATTCTATTTTCATTTCTAAATTTTCAATATTTAAGAAATATGTTTGTTTGATAAAGTCAAAAAATCGTTTTCATTCATATTTAAATTATGTTAACTTGAATAAGGCTAATTTTTATATGTTTTCAAGTTTGATTATAACTAAATGATGATATTAACATAATTAAATAGTTTACTTTTGTGTAATGTTGCAAAATATCATAAGTTTGTTTTTGGAAATACTGGAAACGTCT
>QANZ01044487.1:71613-110949 GCA_003254925.1 Chamaecrista fasciculata
GACACGGACACAGCGACACGTTAAACTCTCAAAATTACGCGACACGACACGCCATATATTTATATATATAAATAATTAAATATTCATAATTTTTAATGAAAAATTTAAAAATTACAAGTTTTATTCATAATATATGTCATATGTATTATTATTTTCTCTTATATGTCATGTTAAAGTCATAAAAAATTGATTTATATTTTAAAATTTATGAATATGTATCGTGTCGATGTCGTATGGATGTCGGATACTGACACGTATCTGACACGGCGACACGCCCTCAAAGTGTTCATACTTATTAGGTTTTGTCGTTGTAAAAGCAGGGGAACGACTATAATTCAAAATAATAAATAGGGAAAGGAAGGAGGCAAGTCAATTTAAAAGGTGTGATAGGCTTGTGGCAGCAGCAAAGTATGAAGTGGAATCTCAATGAAAAAGCAATGAAGTCACCAAATATTAATAACAACCAATTAGATATTGAAAATCTATACGAATTTTAAAGCAACTATAAATTTTAAGATAATCTAATAATTTTTATTTATTTTTTATTATTTTTTAAAACAAAAGGTTAGAACGACAGTCCAAGAGAAAGAATTTTATGTTATGTGACTTGTGGAAATGGTTAGCCTAGAAGTAGAAGAAGAGTTTTCGGAAGGTAACGAAAAGCAGAAAAGTTCACGTACACGGAACCAATGCCAAAATAGTAAAATACCGAAGCATCTCTATTATGAACTTAAGATTATGCTCTTCTTCTAACCAAATCAAACAAATTCCCTTGACCAAAAATATTAGATAATACTATTTGTAACTATTTTGAAAGCATATGAATATAGGTAAAAATTTCATGCTCAATCATCATCTATGACATCAAATATGGCAAAAGTGAAAAGAAAAATTATTATAACATGCACGAAATCTTCATGAACATGCATACTTAATAATAATATGAACTGATGAACAATCTTTTTTCTTGATTATCGATAAAAAAATGCAATTTAGGGTCTCATTGAGAATTTTTAGGAGTGAAGTGGAGTGAGATAGGTTAGATAAACTCCTTCATTAGTTGAGAATTTAATAAAAAATGATGATAAATCATTCTTTGTTAATTAGATATTGTAATATTATTAATGAGGTGAGGTGAGTTAAAATTTGAAATTCTCAATTATACATTTATAAAAAAAGATAATATATATTGGTTTTAAAATTTGAAAGTAAGATAAAGTTAAAAGAGAAAATAATCAATATTAAAGTTTCAAACTATCTCAAATTTCTCCATTAAATGATTTATGACGATTTGCAAATTATTTAAGGGTGCGTTTGATATGTTGTGATTTCATACCCGCCATCTTATATACTATGGTATATTGGATGTCTAACGTTTGGTAACGCCATGATGTCGTCATACGTCGATATCCAAGATAACACTCTGTCACCAGATGACAGCAAAAAGAGTGTTATCTGATATCGACACAAAAACTATGTTATCTCAGATGACAGGGTTTGCAGGGACATTTTTCAATCAAAGTTCCAATTTTACCCTTTTTGGTTTTTTTAATAAAACTTACTATATTTTTGGTTCCTAAATTTATAACTAGTCAACTAATTTGTTAATGAATAATCAAAATATATGACTCACGAATTATTTAAGGACCAAAAAGAAATTTAATATAAATTTAGGGATAAAAAAGTCTTAATAAGTATAAATTTAGGGATTAAAAAATATATAACCAGTTCAAATTTAATAACTAAATCATATATTTATTTTGAAAATATTAATATATGTTTTTAAGATGTTAATAAGGCTAAACATGAAAATTTAAAGAAGATTAATATTATTCACGAGAGAGTACCAAACATAGGCATCTTATATCTCTGACATCTACTATTGTCATACCAAACATTGATATTATAAATATCAGATATCTTATACTATGGTATCACATACGACGACATCTGAGATGACAGCATACCAAACACACGCTTAATTTTAACTCACCTCACCTCACCTCACCTCATTCACTAATTAAATTCATAATCAATGATTTAAAGTTTTAAATTACCATATCACCTCACTCACTAATTATATTCATAATCAATAATTTAGAGTTTTAAATTACCATATCTCAACTCGTACCACTCTCAAACCATCATCCTTATCAAACTCTTACATGTACTTGTGGTAGATATTTTGGATTGGAGCAGCTGTTTTTTTTTCTTTTTGGCCCAATGGAACAGCTGGTTAAGTGGTTAGGGGTAAAGAATTTGGCGGAGAAAAAGCATTAGATAAAGATAACAAAACGAATATTCTCTCTAGGTTTACAACAAAATCTAAATATCTTTATACGTTTTAAATTATTTTAATTGGAATTTCCGTCACACAATTCTTATCAATCTTTTTTTCTTCTTGTCATTTTTTTTTTGTAAATATTTTATTGGCATAGCTATGAGCTAATTATTTTATTACTATTAAAATACACAATTCAAGCTAAAATATTTCACAACTTACATCATCACATCACATATTATATTCGTGAGTTACTTTCATTTAAAATTAGTTAAAACTATAACAAACATAAGAATGAATTAAAAACATGTGGAGCAAATATGCAAATTTCGTGTAGTCGAGAAAAATTAGAGATACACGGAACGTAATGGAATGCAATTAGCAAAAGGCAACGAAGCAGGCTTAGGGAAACTTGGCAGTTAGCATCAAGTGCCCCAAAAAGCTGACGCAATCTGGTCCCGCCATCTCTTTCTCTCTCTTCCTTTCCATCTCTTTCTCTCTCTTCCTTTCCACGACGACGACGACCACCACCACCAGACGATGATGATGCATCTTCAACTTGCAACACACAAACAACAACAATAAAGCACGTGATTGCAGAGCGTGTCAATTATTCTTCATTGTTCATCGTCAACGCCAATTCTGACACCGAAAACCTTTTCTAGGGTTTCCCAATTCTCTATGGGCTTTTCGATTTCAGTTTCGGACGTTTAAGGATCGGAATTAGGGAACTGGTGGCTGGCGTGAACTGTCTTCCCGGTAATTGTGCGATTGACGGCGGGGGATTCTGATGGAGGTTGTTGAGATATCTGATCCGAATCCCGTCGTTAAAATCCAGAGGGAGAATTCGGAGAAGGATCGGGTTCGGGTCAAGAGGAAGACCTTGCAGGCTGTGCTTGAGCAGTGTCAGAGAGCTCTTGAATTACTTAATACAACAAGCGGTCCTAATGACGATGAGGATGATTGTGAAGTTGAAGCTACAATGATGGATGAGGGACGTCGCCTTGAAAACTCTCCCTCTATGCGAGCTGATCGAGAAGCGGAAGAGGTATTGTCTTTTGCGTTTGTTTCGATTATGTTTCAGCATTTGAGGATTTGAGGTTAGAAACTTAGGATAAAGATGGCGGTTTAGATTAGGCTGATTGATTGGCCAAATTGACGTGGGTTTGACCTTATTTAGAGCTTGCTTTTGTTTGGATGTGTTATCTGAATCGTGAATTAGTTTACCACGCACCAAAACTAGGAAAGAAAAGTAAAGAAACGGCAAGTTTTGTAGTTAGATCCGGATGATGTTTTCTTCTTATAAATAACCCAACCTTTTTGCTTCATTTTCTTTTGCATAGTTGCTATATTTGCATGTGAGAGCACCGGATGGTCTCTGTCATTGTGTGGCGGGTATGATATTTCATGCTCTTGTCTTATTGATACCCGTCGTTGAAGGACTTTCTGTTGTTTTGGTTTGTGATGGGGTTTCCACCCAATCGATAGTAGACACTACTTATCTGAAGATACATGTATAATTATTGCTGTAATACAAGTAGTTGATACTGCATTCTGTCTACCCTCATTCTAAATGCAATGGGATCATGGATACCTAATGACACTGTAAGAAGATAATTCCCTCAGTCTAACTTAATATAATTGCACTCTATGCAGTTATGTGATCTGCTCAAATCTAGGGTTGAGTGCCCTGACTTCCTTGAGAAGTTAGAGTGTGCCCAGGCATCAGTTTCACAGAATGCAGCTGGTATGCATCCTCATATAATTCCTATCTTTTACTTAGTGGTTTTGACATAACATTGATTTCTGCATTTTTATGAAAGTTTTTCATTTTTTTTTTGAATAATAAATGATTTAATGCTTGTAAAAAAATTCTTGGCCTTTGACAGAAGAAGGCAATTCTTGGGATATGGTCTGTGAAAATGATTTATGGGACGGTGAAGACATTATCTCAGATCAAGAAGACTATGTCCTTGTTAAACAAGAAGATATAGTGGAGGGCATTGCCTGCTTCATGGCTGCATATTTGTTATCCCTTAAGCAGACTAAGGTATTTTATTTGTATTCTCTCCTATATTCAGGAGGCTCTATAAATCACACTTGCAGATCATTGAGATATAATCATAGTGATATTTTTTTCAATAATAGTTTGAAAACCGCAGAGATTCAAACCTTTATGCTTAAATTACTTTTTGGTGTGATATACAAATGGATCTGTTGCAACTTAATGCTAATATGGTACATAGGAAAGTGCTATGCAGAGAAGCAATAAGTTGTTGTGCATATAGTTAATGCAGTTGCCAAAATTATTGTCAGCATCATGTTATATTTTTTCATTCCTCTCTGAGTATCTCGATATAGTTGTTGTGCATCTTTGAGGTTATGGATAAAAGATTATCCCACAAATCTGTGCAAGAGAAGTCATCCCATTAAAAATGCATTCCTATTCTATCATGTCATTCTCTGTAGAAGCCAGAAGCTCTTCCCATGCTGCTGTAGCAAGAGAGTTACTTTTACTGAATCCTAGTGTTTCTTTCTCTTCTTGTGTGCCAATTAACAATGTTGTGTCAAACTTTGATAAATCTTCAGCTCTCTCTCTCTCTCTCTCTCTCTCTCTCTCTCTCTCTCTCTCACTCACTCATTCACTAATCCAACTCTTTGGCAGGATTTGACCCCTAACCAACTTCAGGAAGGTGAGTCTGATTACTTCACTTCTAGAAACAAGGAATAAGTAATACTTTTTAGTATCCCTAGTTGAGACAGTAAACTAAAAGAAATATAAGTACTTTCTGACCTGTTTGTTTATATTTTTATGGTATCCTAAATAGCGCTTAGCAAGACTTTTTCAACAAAAAAGAAAAAGGGGAAACTTCGAAAGGCATGGGATGGGAGCAAAGTTATTTACAATGTTGCATCCTGGGGAGCTACTGCCATTGGGTAAGCGGTTATACCTTCTGTCCCCCATTCCCCTCCTATAACTGATTCTTACGTTTTACCTGAACTCATACAAGATGTTGGTACATGGTAACTTGCATTAGTGTATGTGGGGAATTCCTTGCTTATGGAGTTCACCTTTCTCTGCTAGCTTTGTGTCATGTAATGGACAGTTCACCAATTCCCTGATTTACATCCTATTTCCAGTCTCATTTCTATTTAGTGTATCAAGAGAGTCATCATGACATAATAATTCCTCCATTCCTTCAGCATATTGTTTCTTTTTTGCTGACCACTTCCATCTGATATTGTTGACAGGATATATCAGAACCCTGTAATTTTAAGAGCTGCAACAAGAGCATTCTGGACTTCTTGTCATGTTATATCAAAGCTCCTTTAATTTGCTAATGGAACCTGGAGTGAAGTTGTGATGTAGTTTAACGTTGTATTTATGCTTGTGCTGCAATTCAGCTTGGTGTTCCACAACCTGTGCAGTGTAATATTCAATTCGTTTGCACCATAGATCATTTGGTTTTTAGTTTAGTTTGGTCTGTAAATATTTCTTTTCATTTAATTGTTCGATTGCAAATCACAACCCAATCTAAAACTACCTCCCGCCCCATTTTAAAATCCATTTTTCGCATCATTTTCAGTGGGCGCGGTAAGGACACAGGTTATTTTCACTTGATTTAATTTTTCATCAGCTATTTTTCCTTTCTTGTCTTACCTGTTTTGGTGTCCATTCTTTTTCGTTCCATCTTGATTTGCGCTTCATTGATGTGTGGTTATTTGCTTGGAAATTCGTCAGTGGTGCTTGTGTTGTGTGTTTCCCTCCTGAATTAAGTTGCAATGTTAAAACTGTGTTCCAAAATTTATGAGTGCCTTCCCTGTCTGAAGAGATTAAGAGAATTCTTTTAGCTGCTTGTAAGTTGCAGCTGCTTTGATGACAGGTTCAGTTAGATCTGGCTGCACTTCTGGACTAGTTCTAATGATTGAAGGGAAATTACTGAGAATCAGGTGAGATTAGTATATACTTATGAGTTTTGGTTTCTTGACACCATCACCATGTCGACGATCCGATGGCCTCTTCCAAAAGAATGAATTCATTACGGCGCAATAATATGTTGAGTTTTTTTTTTTGGCCTGAATAATATGTTGAGTTGGTCATTTCTTTTTCTGAAAAAAATAATTTTGGTGTGTTTGGCGAGTGGAGAAGTGATGGTTGATGGTTGATATCCTTAACAGCCAAGAGCAAAAGCAATTCTGACCTTTGTTTCGGTCTGAAGTAACTTCTGCTTTAAATTTGAATGACTTGCAAGAAAGAAAGATTTATGGCCAGTTTGAGAATACATTCCGTTTAATCCTATTTGTAAATGGCGTTGAGATATGAAATTATTTAAATATATATATATAATGATTGTAATAGTTAGTGAATAATATAGATATTTTACTTTTTATATTATTTATTATAAAATTATTTGGATAAATTTATTTAAATAATTATAATTATAATATATATATATATATTTCTTAGATAGTGGAAAGATTTCGGGAAGTAAAAACCATTTGTAAATTCTATTTTAGTTTGTATCCCGCCTTGTGTATGCAGCAACTAATTAGTCAGCGGTAGACCCTTAAATGAAGCACAGATTCGCGGAGGATTAGTCATTAGCTTGTCGGGCTGAGAATACCTTGGGAAACCAAAAAATAAAATTCTATTTTAACTATCATTTGCGAAAGCATTTAAAATTATTATTTAAAAAAATTTATAAACAATCACGTACAAATTTTAGTTCAAACTCCAATCACTTTTTTTGTTACAAAAACTTTAATCATCTTTGTAGTAATCGATTTTCTTTTTTTCATTTTTAAATAATTTGAGGTTTCAAACTTCATTTACAAAACTCATTCGATAAAAACACTCCCAAGGCGCCATTAATGAGAATCTTAATAAAATTCATTTGAAAAATTTGCTAGAAAAGATATAGAAGTTTGTCCGAAAAGGTTGTCTACGATTGATCGAGTTTGCAAGGCTTAGGACCTGGAAATCTATAGAATGAAGAATGACAGCTAGTTAACAAGTAAGATTAGATAGAAGGCAAAATGCTGTTAAAGCTATATATTTAATGCTAAAAAAGAATATATGTATCTGTACTACAGATTGACAAGGAAATATTCTCATCTAAGTTGAGTATATATAAGTATAGTATTTCCAGGAGCAGTCGAGTTACTTGCTCCCCTACAAAATTGATGATGAGCCCGTGATATACTCTAGTTTGCGTCCTCCTGACAAAATTGATGTATACTATCCACAAATTAGCAAGCCATCGAACAAGGTCATGCTTGCAGTAGTCACCTCCCATGCAGTTCTCACTATCATATGTACAGCAAAGGTATAATAAGCCTAATAGTAGAAAGTGTTGTCCTTAGGATTGGGAGCATCCTTGCAAAGCATGGAACGAACTTCCATGATGGATCTAGGCGCCTCCACGTCTTTTTCTTGTAATGCATTTCCCAGGATCTGCTGCATCTGCGAGGCAAAGGTATCGTCCAGAATCTGTACAGACAAGAAAACTTAAGGTCAGAAATCAGAAAGCTTTTTGTGTTCACTTTTAACAAATCTGAATATCAAAGATTTTCGTATATCATTATCCACCAATATGATAGCTTTGTTTAAATGCCACAGGCGTTTTCCTACGGTGTACTAGGGAAATTCATATTTCCAAATTTCAATATATCAATGTTAATACCGTTTCACAGAGCATCTACTAGCTCCCACAAGACCAACATCAGTGAACTATGCTCTGATGAGAGCAAAGTTAGGTCCGACCCACATATGAGCCATGGACAGAAACCAATACATTTTCCGTATTTTAAAATAAAACAAATAAACACAATAATATGTAACCAATATTGTCTTTTTCCACACTATGCACAAACAAATAAAACAAATAAACACAATAATATGTAACCAATAATAGATCACTACTCACCGACACTGCAACCCTTGAACCTTTGTACCAAGATTTGTTCTCTTTTCTATTCTCCAAGAAACTTAAGATTTCCTGTTAAAATGGGGTATTAGCAAAAAGCACAAACAATATAACATTTATATCCTGCAGCCCGAAACAAGCTGAATAAATTAAAACTGGAGTGAACTTACCTGTCCCATACGGTCCCAATAACTCCGGCAGATTGCAATGAAGACATGTGTCTCAAAGATACTATGAAGGTGACTTATGGTACTAGCCAGCTGTTCTGTCAGTGGCTGCAATCTAACTCTTAGATCAGATTCTACTACAGTTTCCTTTGAATCTTGGAGAACCTTTTTCAATTTTGTGTTATTTTGTAACTTGGTCTGAAATAACATGAAATATGCATATGAGGAACAACACACAACACTACATAGCTTGATTAACATTAGTTTAGAAAAATCAGTGAATTGAGGATAAAATATCTTGAACTGCAGCATACGCAAGTAGAGGAAACTAGGAAAGCAATGTCACAAGTAACCAGGTTAGTGTGCATGGTCAATTTGATTCCAATATGAATAGAAACACATGCTAACCAGGTAATACAGTCACAATCACACACAATGCTTGCCTAGAATTACTCAGGTAAAGTAGGTTTCAGAATAGTATAAACAAATAGTATAAACCATCATGAGTGACTCATTTATGCTCAATGCTCAGTCCAACTATCACCAGAGAGGAGTATATGTTATTGTTTTATTTACATTTGAGTTTATTAGCTATTGTATTCAGAAGTTATAAGTTTAACATAGTTTTTATAATATTATTATATCTTTACAAAATTATTTGATTCAACAATCAGTTTAACTAGTTGAACCTCCCATAACCCAAGAACTTTTCCAATTCAATAACCAGCCTGATTCTGAAGATATTTATTTTATCTGGATGAGCAAAGCTCATTATGTCTACCACTTATATGAGTATACATTTCAGCATTCAGTGTTCCGATAAGAGCTACTTTTATGAGTTTACCAAGGTCATCAACACATCATAATTCACGAGACAGATTGAATTGTTTTCAAAAATAAATTAAAAGATACTAACGTTCTCGGCGAGTTTTTCCACAATAGCTTGCACATAGTTCCTAAACTTGGCCCTCAGCATCACTGTCACTTCACTAAGTCGCTCACCAGGGGCTGTGTCTCCAACATTTGGCAAACAAGAACCCCATGACTTGAACTGTGATTCTACCCTGGGACGCAAGATATCAAGCATTCTCTTCATGGAATTCAAGAGAATTCCAACCTGAAACAAGTAACAGAAGTTAAAAAAAAAGTACATGTCAAGAAGAACAATGAAGTTTTGAGAAACGTGACTCACCTCATCGGGAACGACATAGGAAAATGCAGTTCGTCTGGTCAGCTTCTGGACATACTTGAGCCCAAATTTCTTTGGGTTCATGCTTTCCTTCAGTGGAGACAACACATCTGCATACTGTTTGTCCAAAGCTTCCACTATGGCCTTTTCAATATCAGCGAAGGCCTGTTGACAAGAGTAACACCCCAAAGAAATAAGGATTCCAATTAACATTTGCATATTCTCCATCCTTTTTTGGATATATCAATATATATACACACACAAATCAACATTTGCATATTCTCCATTCTTATCAATATGCTGATGATAACACACTACTGCATCTCAGGGCTCAGTTGAGCCTAGTACCTACTACTAAGAGCCTCCTTACCTTCAACATCTCTTCAAATAAAATAGAACCATTCAAGCAAATAATGTAGTGATCAAGGCAAAAGATAACTAACTGTGATTCTTGAAATAACCAAGATATCTTTAGTATTATTGTGTAGGTTAATGGCTGATTAATGAGGCTGATTAACAATATCAGTTTATGGACAGAATAAAATGATAATAAATGACTGCATCTTCTATGTAAGCTCAAATTTATGGTGGAGAATGGAAAAAAAATATTTAGTATGACAAAAGAGATAAGTAAGATCAACACTGACATACATTTTCCAGAACCAAGGTATACTCTGGCCAGCGGGAAACGATGACCTCATAATCTGTCAATGTTTCCTTCAGCCGTTCATACATGTCATCAACAAAAGGAGTAGTAGAATGTTGCGTTCTAACTCCTGACCATTTCACCTGCAAGAGCAAAGCATTTAGAAAACAATTTTGGAATAAAGAATATACTACTGAAGAAAGGGGTGAGATAACGATCAATTCCAAATCATCTTTCAAAGATTCAGCAAAACTTTGATAAAATAAAATAAAAAGGGTTCAAAACAACTAAATCTGTACATAAAATTCCAAATATACAAAGGAGATATCATAGAATGGAGCTGCGCATCCAGAAAAAATAAATAAGTACCTTATCTAATTTGCATGACTCAAGCAGAGATAGACGTTTATCTTGGATCCAGCGGAGAATATACGAGTGGAACAACTCTTTTGCATCTACTCCACCTTTGATGGGACTGAGAAAGAAATGAAACAAGATAGTGTTAAGCTGAGCAGCAGGAATTCAATTTATCACAACAACAGGGCTACACCATAACAAGAACACTTACTTAAGATTCCAGCTGACAAGGTCCCTCTGGAAGTCTGACGTTGCAATCACAAGTTCGGCTACAGGTGGTGAAGGGCCAGTTGGTGGACAAGAAATGAGGAAAGCTCTTAGTCTATTGCAAAGTTCAGTGCTGTATATAGATGCAGATAGATTTGGTAGGTCTACAAAGCTGTCAAAATATATGGAATGAACAATATTAGAATTTTTTTAAGCAACATTAATTGTCTAACAAACTTCTAGACAGGAACATATGCAAGTGATATCAACACTATAAATATTTCTAGTGTAAAGAAATTCAAAAATAGCTTCTCTGTCCAAGAATCAAGGCTCTGTACCAATTAAGTGATCATCATATTATAGTAGACTTTGATTCAACAATGAGAATCCGTTTCTAAAAGTTTAAACCATTAGATATTAATAAACATATATGAAGCTGAAAGAAAGGCAAGTAATAACAATAAAAAAATAATTGCAACAGCTATAATAACTTTATTCAAATCTGAGACAAAATAAGAAAACCATCCTTCTCTTCTGTCACTTTCCGAGCTTTTATGAACTTATATTTGGTGGAAGCTAATTTGTTAGAGGAGTTGTTTTCTTGTGCGGCTCTCATCAACTGTGACTACTGCCCACTTTGATTTCATTAAAGATAACATGATTGGTGTGCCCTCACATTCAGCCTCAAAAAATTCAGAATTAACTCCAGAATTCATATAAGCAAGAAAGAGACCTTTCTAAAATTTGTGAGAAACACACTGTTATGTTATCACCCAAGTTATTGAGACATTTCTTACACCAAGCTCAGATTTGACTACTCTTTTAGGAGAGTTGCGATGATTAATAGCAACTCCATTATATACGTGTATCATTTTAGCCAATTCCAATGGACAGGTGTATGATATTGTGTTAGTCATTTGAATAGAATAATAGTGTGTATCTACTAAGGGCAATTAATTATATCGCATTTACTACGAGTTGGAGTCAGACATATTTTGGTATGATTGTTTGTCTCAACACAGATATAGCTTAACCTAAGCTTGCAAAACTAGAATAACTGGGCAACTAGTGACAATTCAATTGCCATTCATCTACAATTGAAATTGACAAGGTAAGATAGTTCAGAGGTATATCTTGACATGAGGGAGGAGCCGCTTTCAACATTTAGGCACTGGTTATCAGAAAATAATATGGCTATGACAAAATAAGACATGACTGTCAAGCAAAGTTCCAACAAAAGGTCATGCTCCAGGACTGAAATATCACATTTGATACATATAAGATGATGTAAGATATTGATAATACCTGGGAAGTATATTTTGATTATGAATCTGGATGTCAGTGTAGATTTCATTCCTAAAATTTGTGCATAGCGCTTTCATCTTCTGGTAAGCAGTAGAAGTTGTAATGCTGTCCATCAGATGGCCTTCATTGTTGTTAGTAATATACTCCTCTGTTTCACTCAGGTGCCTTCTGGACCTCTTTTTCGCAGCAACCTGGTGGGAGATACTAGAAGTGAGTACAGGAAACATGTTATTTAACTAGCAAAGTATAACCCTGAAAATCTCAAATTAGTCAACCTGAAAATAGTGACAGAAAGCAGTTTGAGCCTCAGGAGATAATATATCATGAAGAACCTTGTAAAGTTTAACAGCAGGCTCCAAGGCAGGGGCTGCAATGCCAGATGAAGGTTTGAAAACCTCTGTGATACCCGAAAAAGATGACTCATCAAGTGACTTGTAATTCTCAAAAGCAACCGTGAGTATCTGTTCAATTTGATCCTTTGTCTCTCCTAGTATTCGGTTCTGTTCACAACAGTCAAATTCAATATTAAGTTAAATAAAGATCCATAGAACTATTTAAAGGAAGAATATACTAACATAGCACATTCAGTTCAACAATATAACTAAAATGTAGCAGATGTAAAAATAGGATTACCAAGAAAAACTACAGATACAGACAGTACCAAGTGCTAATTGTTAAGATTACACTACTTGAAACAGAAAATTCAATAGTACCTCCTGGTGGCTCAAAGAAGTCTTGCCATTACTCTTCATGATAACAGGTGTTAGTAGATCGTACACCAAGTTGAGGCAATCTGCTGTTGGTGTAGCCACATCCATTACATAAGATAGATACCTAAATACATAGAAAATGAGGAATACCAAGAAGATGATCAATCAGGTAAAGTTTAAACAGCATATCAAATGAATTTAATATTTCAACAAAGAATAACAGATTAGCCTCACATTACCTTAACTTAGTATATATTTCGGACACCCCGTAATAAGATGCAAACTCTGTTAGAAGCCATTTCCATGGACCATGTAACACTAGGTTTCTCTGTTGAAAGCCTTGAACTTTCATGGCAACTTCTAAAACCAGGTCATATGCAACTGTCTCTGCCACAGAGCCACACTGCTACCACATAAGAGACAACAATGTGAACCAGCTTGAGAGTTATTATAGGAAAATCACAATTCAGATTATAGGATAACATTTAGCAATTAAATTCTCTAAAATCAAATGCTTTATTCACCGTCATCTGATAGTTGTCAAGGACTATTAGATGCTTTTATATTCCATTCTTGGGGATAGGTACAGGATGAAAATACTGCTTCGCATTAGACTTTGAATAGAGATGGCGAGGTCAAAATACTTTATGATACCACACTTTTGGCAGTCCCAAAAAGTTAATGTTCCTCAGGTAAATCCAGTGGTAGAGATATTCTAAAGTAACCTAACATGTTATACAACAAGGCCTGGGAAATTCTTGGGAGATAATACTGCCTTTTCAATTTTAGGCAGTTTCTCAGTTCCTGTTTTCTTGGAAAATTACGAAGTTGCAAGTAAAATCCCCTATTTACTTGGCATCCATCCTAGTATAACCATGTATAGAAAAAAAAGAAAACAGCTCATAAAAATTGAGTTTTAGATTATCACTTCACGTAATAAAGACCCCGTGACGTTAACAGTAGGCAGTAGCTAACCTTAAGACTATTGTCGTCTGAACTTGTTGAATAATTTATATAAAGTTGTATCTTTCCCACAAGCTCATGGTCAGGCTCATGATAAATGGGCCACCAGCGTAATTTGTCAGCCTGCATTCAGATTGAAAATGAGCTTTACAATAACAATTCATCACTTCTAACTAGAACCAATAAAACCTTGTGGGAAAATTGCAGAAGAAAATTATTACCGGGTCATCAGCAATAGTAGCCACTTGGACAAGAACACGGCCAACATGCTTCCCCTTGGAATCTTGGACTTCAACAAGCAGATCATCTCCCAAGCTATCTGGAAAACTGTAAAGAAGTCAGCAGTATATTCAGAAAGTACAGTCATAAAAGACTAGGAAACACTACTTACAACACATGGGTTTCCCCTGATCCAGGCTGCATTCTAATGGTATCTTCTTCAGTCACGCTTTTCAGTCTTAATGAACAGAAGTATGATTCTGAAAATATTATGTGCAAAAAAATTAAAAAAAAAAAAAAGGAAAAAGGTGATAGAAAAAAGTNGAAAAAGGTGATAGAAAAAAGTTTTAAAAGAAAAACGTAAATAAAACAGGAACTAGAATATATTGTTCATGAAGATAGACTGACATGAAAGGCCATACACAAACATATTGAATAAAGCAGGAACTAAATTTACACATCAATGCAGAAGATAAAAGGCCATACTAGAAGTGAAGCAAAGAGTGAAGATTTCCAGTTCCAGAAAGACCAAAGATCTTTTTATTTTTGAGGAAAAAGAAATTGTTGGGGTAAAAGATGAAATGAAAGAAAAAATTACATAAAGTAACGATTGGATTTCTAAAGTACTTCAAAAGGATTAGGTGGTAAATCCCACGTTAATATCAAGTCCTGACAACAAGTAAAAATAATAATTGGATGAAACAGATTTTCATCCAGAAGCAAAAAATAATGAGACAACACATGCCACAAGTGTCTTAAAACTTCTTCTCAAATGACATGTAAAACTTTCAAGGAATGATAATGAATTATTAGCCAATAATCAGGTGATACTTCCTGTATAATTTATTCCTACATACAGAGAGTAGGCAGCTCAAGCAATAAGCACCTGATCTCAGTGTAAGTTTCTGGAAAATTTAACCCTCGGTTATAAATAATTACAAAATATGAAATAAAACAAAGACCCAAATTCAATCAAGACAAATTTTCATCTTTAAGTCAAGCACATGACTAAGTACTAAATTCACAGAATCATGAGTAAGATATGAAAAGATGAAACTTCTCCATTAATATCCCCCTTTCACTGAAGCAACTGCAACATTCCACAAACCTAGAGACTTTCTAGTGAGACTAGGATAGAAGGCAACAATATAAAATATTCATTGGAAACAGCACTTCTTCATAGGTTGTAAGGTAATGCAAAGAAAATAGTATCCTCAGTTTTCATGTACCTTGCACAGCTTCATGTGATGATGGCGAGTTCCGAAGAGTTGTTACACCAGCTTTCAAGAGTCCAGACACCTGCTGTATATATCTGGTGCTAGCATGCACATATGCCAAGCTTTGCTGTGTGAAGGAACCATTTGCAGGAAGCCGAGGTGAAAATCGAACTTTTCTGAGGGCTTGCCATCCAGAAGAGAGACTATACTGCAAACTGGAAAAATGGTGTCTCACAGACTCCATTTTAATTGTTGGCGTCCTTAATGATGAAATGCTACAGCCAGAAGGGGTGTCCAAACCCAATTTGACTTTACGTACTGCACAGTGAGAGACATATCAACAAAGACTCAATATGGAGAAACTAATTGGGTGAATAGTCAAAACTGACATCAAACTATACCTTGTACTTTCATCTTGCCAATAAGCTTTTTAGGTTTTGGAGCAACACCCTCACTGGAAGGCTCTGACTTATGCTTCACCATTAGTTCATCCTCTGATTGCAACAGGACCTGCCGCAGCCTACAGTTCGAAAATTTGTAATTCCAGTAAGTCAAGATAATAACAATCCATAAATGATAATTTGAGACAAGTAAGAACCATGGTTCATAACATCTATTTTTGCAACTAGTGACCTATTGTTGTTCCCAGTTCTTTCACAACTAGCAATGCTAAGAGCTAAATTGACCAATACACCTTTTTATATTAAGAGCTTATATCTATTTCAGATACGCATTGTCCTAAATGGATGCTTCCCACTTATGGGGCCAGACCATGTGAAGTTATCTGAACTTCTCTCCTATCAAGAGTTTTATATAGTACCATAAAGCAAAGATCAACTTGTAACAGAATCATACAACAAGAGGATGGATGGAATAGAGGACGAATCCAAACTCACCCAAATGCATCTCTTAGAAAAGAACATTCATTTTCTAGAAACACAGGAGCTTCCATGCATTGCATTGCCCAGGCATGAAGACAAAGACGCACACAAGCATCATAGGCTATCACAGCATACCATGGCCCAAGAGCACTGAAATAGATTCACAAAAGCATATAACTATATAAGCACATAATTAATGAATACAAGCTGGAAGAGCACCTCACTTAATCATCAGCACAATTAACATAAATGATACCTCGCATGAAAGGTTGGCAAGCGAGCTGGGTGTGAACTTGAAGATGCAGCAGCCTCTGAGCCAGTAGCAGTTCTGCGAAAAAAGTTCAATTCAAAATAAGACAATGATGGATCTAATTAGGTTTGTTTAACAAGAAATTCAGTGTATTTTTTACAAGGCAAAGAACTCAAGTTCCTTGACATGCTTGTTCTTGTCAAATATACTAACCTAACAAATTGGTCAGGGTTCTCATTTCCGATACTGTTCTCTACTTTATCCTGAGACACAGATTTATGAGTAGTAAATTCATTTCCAGTAGAAAACTCTCTTAAACCAGCATTGTGTGGAGCTGCATGAGCTTTAGAAGCTGCAATATTCTCAGACGTTTGTTTGATTTCTTGACCAGAACTGCAAAATGGGGGTGCACTGGGAATGTCTTCGTCATCACCTTCATCATCATCAGACAACCGTCCATCCTGTGTATTTTCATACCAGAAATAATCAGGTATTATATTTGTAGATGGTAACTGGTAAATATTAAAAGCTAAATCATACAAAACAGAGAGATAAGTTACAAACTAAGCCTCATGCCTAATTTAGGACACTGAAAAAGTAATTATTAGCATCTAGCACGATACAGACATGAAACTTGATTAGGTTATATCTTCTTCTATATCATTGCATACCTTCTCAGTAGCATGTTTCACATTCATCCTTGAGTGCACGCTAGAAGCGTACCCCTCTGAAACATAAGCTCGAGTCCTTGGCACAGTGCCATTAACGCTTCCTACCTGTGTGGTAGAGAATTCTGATTCTGCAGCAGAATCTGATGACTCATCCTCCGTAAAATTACTTTGCATTACATTCCCATTTCCCCTCATGAATCGGTTTCTAACAACACCAGTTCTACCAGCCACTGTTTCTCTTGAGGAACTCACCTCAGAGTAGGCGTAGTCACTACCGTATCGGGACGGCATTTGCCGGAGATTCCCATATCTCTGTGCGGCACCACCGGCGACTCTGTGATCCTGGGGAGATGAATCCAGTGAATATCTCCCGCCATAAACCTCCCCATCAGAATCATCACTGGCATCATTGTCGGAATTAGTACCACTGTCATCAGCCATAGTTGATACAGGGATTGCATTGGCAGGAAGATGCCCACTTCTGAATTTTGCTGGCGGCGGTAAGCCGAATCCTCTGACGCCACCGCCCTTCATTCCACTAACAGGATCAATTCGAGATCTTAAACTTGAATTCGTCAATGGAACTTCCTTCTGAGAATAAAGGAAAACCGGGGCTCACAAATATCAAACATACATTTCAGAGATAGCAGGCTATTTGCCTAAATCCAACTTTTGATACAAGAAGATGAAGAAAGCAAGTGAAATATGTATAGACAAACCTGAACCCATCGAAGTGCATTCTTGTCAAGCCCTTCAGTGAACATGGTAGCGATCGAGTCTTCACCAGCAAAAGCGACCAAATCTCAGGTAACCCTCAAGAAAATGCGCATTAAATGGGAAACTTGACTTAAGAATAATACTATACGGAGTGGGAGACAGTAATTCTAGGATAGCAGTTTAACGTGTAAATCGAAGTTGAGGGTTTCACTGAAAGACGGAGTAATGGCAGAGTAAGGTTTGAGATTGAGGAAGAAGAGAGGTTTACTTCCCCAAAAAGCTATCTTTGTTTTTTCGGCTCCCGGAGAAGAAGAGAGACCCACCTCTGCAAATCCCTCTTTGGTGAAAATCTCTGCGTTGTCTGTAAAATACATTTCTTTTCTTTTTTGGTAAAATATAATATTTCGATTCATTTCCACCCGAGAATTTTGTTTCGCTGCATTTATTTTTACAGGGAAAAAATAATTGCTAGATTTCGTCAATGAACGTCTTTACAATATTGATACTATAATCAAGCATTTTCAATTAGATAATAGAGGTCGGCTACTCGGGCTAGGGAAGACAATTGTTTAGAATTGTTAAACTTTATAGTAGTCCAAAAAAGTTAACTGATATAAATTATTTACCATATATCAAATAAGTTATAAATAATAAAAATTAAGATACTTAGCTTTAAGATACTTAAATAAATGGATATTTAAGATACTTAATAATTAATTAGAATATTTTATAGCTATTTTATATTTAATTTTTTATTTTAAAATACAAATTAATTATAATGTAATTTATTTATTTTAATTGATAAAGACTAGATATTAAATAATATTCAATTTATAAAATAAGATTTTTTTTCTTTTGGTAAACAGAATATTCTATTTTACATCTATATATTTTCCGGATATTTTACATATTTCAGATTTGATATGAATATAGGTATTAATCTTATATCTTATGGTTCCACCCCTTTCTAGTCGTTCACATTTTAAAACTATAGTAAAAAATTAATAATAAGAGGAAAATTATTATTTGATAACTTTTTTTTTACTGAATTAACGATTTAGTCCATCATTTACCGTTAGGGCACGTAAATCCTCTGATATATTAGATATCCTTGACCTTACATTTAATTTCTCCCCAGCAAAACGGCAGCGTATGGTGGAGGAAGAAAAGAAACGAAGATGGTAGCGGAAAGGAGGATGCGATTCCGCAGAAAAAGCGCACGTAGTTGATACTTTCTGGCAAAAGTAACGGGCTTTCCCGACGTGGCAAAACGGTGGGCCGTTTGTTCAAGTTTAGCTTTATATTAATTAATCTATTAATTTTATCATTTTTAATTCAGACATTAAATAGTCGAACGTTGTTGTGGGAACACTTCTACTTTTTGTCAATTGTCGTAATTGCGTATACTTATAAAAAATGAATGTAATACTTTGCGAGGTTTTCCACATAAGTCGCACAATAGAGCATGCACATGGAGGTGGGTCCCGTTTCACACCAATTCTTTCTTCAATTCTTTCGTTCTTCTCACTTCACTTGCAGCTAGTAGCCACTAACACTTCCGTAACAACTGTCACGGATTTGTTAATATTTTGATTTAAATCTTAAAATTTTATGATTTTATGATAAGCGAATCGATCTCAATTTATGATTTATTAGAATTTTATTGATGATATAATTTTATATATTAGATTTTACGATTTTATCCTCGATCGATCTTACGATTTTATTATCGATCCTACTATTTTTAATTTTTTATTGAAATATGACAACTCTCGAATAATTTTATACTTATAAATAATTTTTATGCTATTAATTACACTACTTATTTGTACATGAAATATAAGAAAATAAAATGAATATATTTTGATGCATTCAAATTAATTAAATGATAAACATATTATGTATGAATATTAGTTATTTATTTAGCTGAAGTGCACTTTTAGTCCCATAACTTTGACAAATGTCTCAATTTTTGGTCCCATAACTTTTATTTTTGCAATTTTGGTCCCATAATTTTGGCAAAGATCTCAATTTGGTCTCATTACTTTTTTTGTTGCAATTTTGGTCCCATAACTTCTGAAAATGTCCCAAGTCTCAAGCTAATTTCCATCTATTCTCTGTCGTTGAAAATGATCTGACATATTGAGTTGAATAATGACGTGGCAAATATGGGTGAAATGAATTTAACTACAGATAATGGATGAAAATCAGCTTAGGACCAACGGTGAGACGTTTTCAAAAGTTATAGAACTAAAATTGCAACGAAAAACGTTATGGGACCAAATTGAAACCTTTGTCAAAGTTGTGGGACCAAAATTACAATAAAAAAAGTTATAGGATCAAATTGAAATCTTTGCAATTTATTAGACGAAAAGTGCAGTTAAACGTATTTATTTTTATGAATAAATTTTATGTATACATATTTGAAATATATTATATTACTTTATATATATAAATATATATTTATAATTTTTTAAGTAGAATCTTCACATCGATCTATTTTATACTTCTTTAATTTTAAATAAAATGTAAGTCTTGACAATATTGGCTGCCCGTTCATTTTTATTGCCCGACCCGGACCGAACTTGACCCGTTCAAACGTTGAGGTGAGATCCTTGTTGAGTAGGGGTGTTCGCGGGCTGGGTTGGGTTGGGTTTAGGGCGGGTTGGTTTGGGCTGAAATTTTTCAAGGGCGGGTTGGTTTGGGTTGGGTTTTGGAAAAAAAATATTTTAGTCCAAACCAAACCAAACTAAACAATGGCGGGTTGGATTGGGCGGGTTGGCGGGCTAGCCCATTCCAATTTGCAAACATTTTTTTTAAAAAAAAAATACTTGACTCTACAATTTTTTTGTATTGAATTTTGAGAAAAAAGATTTCTTNGCCCAAACCAAACCAACCCAAACCTGCGGGTTGGGTTGGTTTTTGCGGGTTGGCGGGTTGGCCCGAACCGCTGAACACCCCTATTGTTGAGTCAGATGACGGTGTGTCGTTTTCAGGGCATCCACAAACAGCTGTGAGGAAAATTATTGTAGCAGACATACGGTGACTTGGGAATATTTGATGGCAAAAGGACTAAAGAGTCAAGTCATGACGAAACTTTAATTTGAAAAAGATTTTGAATATTCGTCCAATAACAATAACGACAGCCGTTTGATTATGATTTCTTTTTAAATGACAAATGAATACGACATTATCATTTTGACGCAATGAAAATTTAGGTTCGTCCGCATAAAGCTAATGATTCCGACAGCCACCAAACCTTCAGAGAGGCAGAAACATAAAAACATCACTTCCATGAAGTTTTATGGGACCGGTTGGCTCTGACCATTAAGGTCTCAACGCTCAATACCTCAAATTAGTAAAAATAGGAAGCCGAGAAGTTAGGTTACGCAACTCAAACAACCAATTCTCTATTTGAAACACTCGATATCCAGTGAAAAAGCGTTGATTGCATTTCGCTTTCGCATACACAATCAGTCCATTACAAACATTATGGACAATTTCTAAAGGAAAGGTCATAGATGAGCATGCTATAACTGTCAATGCATTGAGAAGTGCCAGTAAACTAGGTAAAAATTGAAGGAACTCGTGAGAATTAATTTTTTTCCCGCTAAGGATAACTTGCTTATGAAGTAAGAATATATATATATTTAATTAATTATTGAAAGCTGTCAACTAATATAGAAAGTGAATCATTTTAAAATGTTAACCTTTTTGGTAATAAATAGTTAATAATGGAATGATCTCTGAATTGAAGACAGTGCCAGCTACATGTGAAAGAAAAGGTTCCACTAACTGTGATAGGATTATTCTTTTTTGCTTGGACCGTGTCTTAATTCTTATATCAAATCACGGCTTTTTTGGCAGGCTTTTTTTAGCAAGTTTGATATTGAACATAGAAAAAAGACAATGAACAAGTGAGCAAAATATGATGCTGCTCACGCGTAAAGGAACGAGGTTGAGTCGAAGGGTGCAACATATTTTGCGGTGAATTAAATTTCATAAACTGAGTCACATCACATGTAATTCTGCGACGCGTTACCGTGTATGTAGCCTCAAATTATAAACAACGTATTAAGAAACTCTCTTTTTTTAATGATCAATTACGTAAATTCTTGGTTCCCCATTTGGTTACGATATTCAATGAAATCCTTGTTAGATCACCAAAACCCAACCACAGTAGGAAAAACATGCCATAAAAAATCACCAACTTCATTAAATATGGAGATTTAACAATTCATCAATTTCGTTGCTGACTACTTTTCTTTCTTTGATGGATATTTAACTAATCTAGAATCTAATTGATCAAGCATACAGTTCATCAATGTTACACTCTCCAAGGAAAACCTTGATGCTCCGTGGTGAACCACAGCTACCTTCAGCAATAAGTGCTCTGTCGTTGGCAGCCATGTGAGCAATTATCTTGTATATCATTTCAATCTGCAGAAAATATGTAAATGTTACTAAATCTGTCATCATACCGACAATTTTAAGTAGAATGGACAGTGAAAACACATTGTTGATATAATTAAAAGTGTTAAATGCTGATGTGTATACATCTTCTGGAGCGTGGCAACGTTCGGCTACTTCTTCAAGCGTTAATGGTTCAACAGGCTCATTGCAGCTGGAAACAGGTACAAAGGTAGATTAAGTAGTGTTGGTGTACCTAACTAGAAAATATATTTAATTAGGGTGCATGACATCACATATTGTTGTAACGTATGCCCCAAGTAGCATAATGAGTTACAACTAATAACCTAGCAGACACCAATGGAAACATGATATTTCCAGAAATTTCACATCATACCTTGCCTCGTTTAACACTGCCAACACCCGCTTCTGAAGTGCGAGTACTTCGCCTGCTGCTTTTTTTCCAGCCTCCACACCTAACAGAATAACAATTTGCAGTTGGATACGATTTAAATTTGGAATGCTTCATCATAAAATGGGTTAAAGAGACCGTAAAACTAGTTTTAATACCAGGCTGATGATAAGCATTTATGTTGATAAGTGAGGCATATATCCCAACTGCTCGTTCGTAGAGTGCAACAAGAGCACCAGCTGATCTGGGTGTCACTTCTTGCACAGTGACTGTAATGGATTCCCTGTCATTAGCATACAGAGCTGACCTGGTTCCCTGTAGAAGTATATACACTTTAGGATTAAATGAAAATAAAATACTAACCAAATCAGTGAATCTTACTAGTTAATAGAATCCTTAAGCAAGGCGAAGGAATCTGCTTGAATAGTAAATCTTACTTACCTGTAGCATTCCAAACAGGTAATCACCACATGTCACGCCAGGTTCAAGTTCCCAATCATGACCTGGGGGTCTATCACGTAGTACCTCAATGAATGTCGCAAAGAAATTGTGTACACCTTCTCTCAGTTGCTGAATATAGCTGTTTGAGAAGCAGAAATTCATTACATTTATTTACTCGAATCAGAAAGAACCTGAAGCCTACTTTAAACTTGGAATAAAAACTCACGCATGCTGATCTGTGCTCCCTTTATTTCCGTAGACAGTGATTCCTTGATTCACCTGTGTGATTCAGATTCAGATTCATAACAGAAAAAAAGAGACAATCTATTGACATAAAATTAACTCCAAGAATCTGTGCCTAAACTTCGTTAGTAATATTACATAACATCAATTAGCAAGCTACAAAGACCACTACGCTATGCCCTGATAGGCTACTGTGAATTGACTGACAATCTTCTAAACGTTCACTTAAAATGCAGGACAAAGCATGAAAATGTTGCAACTACATTTATTGGATATAAATAAAAACATACCCGATTACCATCTAAGTCAAACTCCTTGCCCAGAGATTCCATGACCAGCTGCTGCAAGTATCTACTAAATAATAACAAGCTGTCTTTGTAGGGAAGGATGACCATATCCTAAGAGATTAAATACAAAGAAGGAAAAAGAATACAATAAGCAATAGTGAAATACAACAGAAAATAGTATACAAATTCATAAATCATGTAATTCTTACCTTCGATCCTACACCATCGGTAGCCCAATACCAACATAAAGCTAGCAAAGCAGCAGGATTCTCCCGAACCTGCATAAAAGTATTTATTAGCAGGGAGATCCTTTCTTCCTATCCTTTGTGATTGCAACGAAGAGCAAGATCAAGGAACTAGCAGACAGGATCGTAAAGTTCAATAAAAAAGTAAAAACAAAATTGTGACGTACAGTTGACGGCGATTTTACAGTCAATCATTTAATATTGGTAGCTAAGAAGGTAACTGTAATTCCGTTGATCTTTTGAATATAAACCCAACATGTCTGAAGGGTTATTGTCGTTTTTCACAGACAATTCTTCACATGTTCAGTCATCAACCTTGATTCGCTCAACTTGGCCACATATGTTTATTCACATGCTTGTGGGCATCCTATCATCTAGGATAAAAAGTATTAGCCTTTGGTAGGCACATGGCATACTGAAGGTTGAACTGAGATATCCTCACTCTATGAAGAAGCACAAATTATTTCGTTTCTCCCCGAGATGACAAAGATATGAATTTCAAGAATAAGCATCCTACAGGAATGTTTTCATGAGACCGGATCCTCCCTCAAAAAGGAGACACATGTTTTGATACTAATTGATGAGACCTAAGTGACCTTTTGGAGAGTCTCCTTCCGAAGTTAACTATTGAGGGAGGAGAACCAAATGACTTAAATATTCGATCCAGCATATTACTGGATATGAGACTTGGGCATCCCATAGTGTCCAAGTACCCATCAACTCTAGACCCGAAGGAAAGATACTACACAATCTGCTGGTCAAACTCCAACACCCATGATTGAAGGAAAATAATGAAATACGGTTTACAAAGTTTCCTGAGCAACTAGATGATTTTGGTCTACTTATGCCAAATTTACCCTGTAGTCATCAAGACGACTTAGATTCATCACTATTGATACATTCACTATTTGAACCCAGCTTCATCCCATTAAAAATTCTCACGTCACCTAAATTTATTGTTAATAAAATAACAAAATACTAGAGGTAATTAGCCATTATAGGCACATTAATTCAGCTCATAAAGCACCTTGTATAGCCCTGGAATCAGCATTCACAACTACTTTATTCATTTACATGGAGGTGAAACAACCATCTTAAGATTCTCAACCCACCTAGAGCCATTTAGCAGTATCCAACCTGCTCTGCTCCAGATAAGCAGACCACAAACTACAAAGGCCCCCCCTGTATGTTCAGCTAATTTGAGTTGCCAAATTACAAAACCAGAGAAAATTATGTCTTCTGCTGAAACAGATCTATACATCTCCACATCCCAATAGCTACATAAAGAGTTAGTCACAAGATATATTTAACCTCAATTTTGATATGAATATCTTACATGTAGAACGGGTTTTAAAACGTCAAGTTAGGTGGCCACTAGATTTAAGCCAATCCATTGGCTCTCAGCCACCATTCATGGATGTGGCCCAAGTAGCTCAAGATATTATTTAAACGTGAGCATGGCTACTCATTAAGTAAGCAATGATTTTCCCTCATTTACAAATCAATTGATTCTTGATCTAATACTGGAAGTATTCAAAAGAAGATTTAGAAACTGATGCATACCACAGTGCTTCTATTTGCCTCATCCATCAATGCTGCACCAGCAAGCATTTCTCTAATGTCAATCCCCTGAAGCAAGAAGAAGCATTATAGTTGAACACACAGAACATCAGAATAGAGACAGATGAACTTAAAAATTTGGGTTAACTAACCTGAAGGGCTGCTGGAAGCAGTCCAACAGCTGACATCTCCGATGTTCTACCTCCTACCCAGTCAAACATTGGAAATCTAGCTAACCAACCCTCAATTCTTGCTGTGTTGTCCAACAAAGAATTTTCTTGCGTAATAGCAACACCCTACATTTTAACATGTAAACGAATTATAATATTTTTTCATAAACTGGCAGCAGTTGTACAAGTTGTGTAAGATCAATAAAAATCAAAGAAATCGAAACAGTGCAAACAAAATTCAATTGACAAGAATGACGGCAGTGCAGTAGACTTTGCTATTAAACACAAAGTTCCGTAAGTTGATAACATAGATACTTACTACCACTATTAACTTAATATTACCAAGCAAGACAGTTTCCAACAATTCAAAGACTTGGCCATGTTCTTTGGTTGAAGACAAAAATAAAAACAGAAAGTAATTCAAAAACCATAGCATAGCGTTGAAGAAAACTGATTTTTGAGCATACTTGGAGCATCATAAAGTCGTCATTCACAATTCTAGCTCCCAAATGCTTACTAGAATAATATTATATCAATGTATTTGTATGGAATGAAAAGGGGAAACTGAAAATAAAAATGAAAACCTGAGATTAAACCTGTTTCGGGAAATTTAAGCCTGCTTCACGAAAGGCCTTCTGTACTTCCAATAAACCATTCCTAGTTTCAGGGGTACCTCCACTCTGAAGATGAATGAAATTTTCAAGTGAACAACGCACTCCATCTATCAATAACAAGTTAACAACATTTCTACATTGGAAAACGGTATAATCTCCATGCAGACCTTTGAAATCACTATAACGAGTGTTGAAGCTAGCTCAGGGCCCAGTTGGGCAATCTGGTGATCTATTCCAGCCGGATCCGTATTGTCAATAAATCTTATCTGCCAAGAATCCAAGGAAACATAATTTGCTCACTCGGTCAGGACAAAACAAAAATTTTATTTTTAATAAATGTGGTTGCTCTGAAATTTTACAATCACGAGTTGGAGAAAAGATCATCCTCGGACCCTCTACTAACTAGAAACCCAAGACACTTAATCAGGTAACAGTAACACCATTCTTGAACTAACTAAATTTTCAGAAGAGCATGTAACTACATTACCCAAAGCTCTTATAAACCCTCTGCACAAATACTTGTTGAAAACATATCTATTTAATCCTCTCTCCCTCTCAACAAGATAAAAATGGCCATGACTGACTTGCATTGTTTGCAAACATCGTCAACAGATATTCTATCACAAAATTGCCTTTGTTGTATGTATACCTTGAGAGGCGGGTTATCTGGAGCCAATGCCTCCGCAACAAACTGTGGTCCAAGAGCTGAACCTCCGATTCCAACCGAGAGAATTTGAGTGAAGCGACCCTCTGGAAACGATGGAGGCTTAATCTGCCAAAGCAGAAAATATCATATAAGCAGATAGATAATTTACAAACGGCCTGAAGAGGGAACGAATTAGCACATTTCTATAAACTGACCTTGCCGCTCACTACGTCATCAGCGAACTTACACACGGCCTCGAGAGTATTATCAATCTGCGTCTTGAGGAACGAATTGGGCGCGCGGTTAGAATCCCTCAACCAATAATGGCCGACCATACGACCTTCGTCGGGATTCGCAATCGCGCCTTTCTCCAATTCCTCCATAGCTCGGAACGCCGACTGAAATCGGGGCTCCATTTGCTGCAAAAACTCGTCGGTGAACCCGACCCGACTGACATCGATGTATAGCCCTAGCTCCTTGTGCTGGTACAGCCATTCTACGTATCTCCGCCACAGAGCTCGTGGATCTTTCTCCAAACCTCTCTTCTCTTTCACGACGGCCCTATCGTTGACGGTGGACAACTCCGCCGGGATATCCCGAGCCACGGACTGAATCAAGGTCCGATCGGCGGCGAGTTTTGGACGAGCGGGAAATGCGATCAACTCTTTGCGGAGTTGATTGGTTAGTCTTAAAGACTGGTTCTGGAGTTTGAGAGTGGGAGAAGAAGAAGCACAAATGCCTGAGATTGAAGCCATGGTCTCAGATTGAAGTACGAGAAGCCAGGGCTATATATATATGGCTTAATTGGCCATGGAAATGGACATGGCCGAGTTTGATATTTTTTGAGAAGCAAATTGAGGCAAGTGGTTGAGTTTTGCTGAAAGAGGCCTTTACGGTGACAGTGTGGAAGAGAATGATTTTCTTGTCTTCTACTAGAATCCCTTGACATGAACATTTTCTGGTTGTGTATGTGGTTGGCGGCGAAATTCGGTAGTCACACGTTGATTGGTTACTCCAATAACCGTAATCTCGACGGTTACCAAAACGGGCCTACACATTCCCTATTATTACATCAATGCCCTCTATATATTGGTCACTCAGTTTGATGCTGTTTGAGGAGAAACCAATATAATGATGGAGTCCTCGAATATTCTAAAGGTCAGCCATATGCGTCTGTACATCCTTGAACCCAAATGCAGTTTCTATTAAGATTGACTTGCTCTAAATTTTCCTTCATAATAGCCACTCTAACATTGTTTATGATTGATAGAATAGGTCATGCTCACAATGTTGCGTTGCGACACGTACTCTTTAGGAGTTCATATTTGTCTTGAGAAATCATCAATAACATATACATAGGTGTCAAATGTTGTCTTATATATATATTGTACTCGCTATATATAATAGGAAAAAAGCAACCTATTTGATTGGGTCTGGTTTGGTATGGTCGAGTCGCACTCGTCTGAATAGTCCTTAATTGTATTTAGCTACCTAGTTTCCCATTTAGTCAACCTTGTGACTTGTTATTGGCTTCCTTTGAGCTTTCCATTGCCTTATATCATATGGCTATTGATTTTTGAGACGATGAAACTTGAAAGTAGCCTTCACGAGTCATTTTTCTCTTTTAGATATGTTTTTTTTTATCAAGGTATTCCCCAGCTGCATATGTAGAAATGTCTAACTCTCCTAAAAATAGCTCTCATAAGGAGAGGGTTGCCCCATTATATATATAGTGTTAGAATGTCCTTTAACTAAGCGATGTGGGACTTCAACACGTCCCCCTCACGCCCAACTCGGGCGTGAAGCCAACGGGTTATTCCCAGGGCAGCTCACAGTAAGGCTCATCTATCCCACAAGCCCAGACTCTGATACCATGAAAACAAGCTCAAGGGAAACGCAATAGCAAAGAAGGAAAGGGACTAAAATTAGGTAAAATGGGTCTTACCATACATTTACACAAAAGAGACTATTTACACTTACAAAATAGTGAATGTGTAAATAAAGAAGATTAGGAGGACAAAATGGTCAAAGCCAAAACATAAAATATAATTTCTACATCCCCTTAAGTTGGAGGTTGGTGGAGATTGATCAAACCCAACTTGGATGTAAGAGCAGCAAAACGGGGAGCAACCCATGGTTTAGTAAATAAGTTAGCTACTAGAGAGTCTGAGGATATGTATCTAGGATGAACAAAACCTTTATTGTATTGTTCCCTTACAAAATGGCAGTTAATATTCAAATGCTTAGTTCGTTCATGAAAGACAGGGTTGGCCACTATATGAAGAGAGGCTTGATTGTCACACCATAAGTTAATAGGAAGAGAGCATGGAATTTGCAGGTCTTTAAGAATATAGGAAATCCACATTAATTCACATAATGTGGTGGACAAACTTCTATATTCCGCCTCTGCGATACTCCTAGACACTGTGACTTGCTTTTCAGTCTTCCAACTCACCAAGCAATCTCCCAAAAAGATGTAATACCCGGTGAGAGATCTTCTAGTATCATGGCATGAAGCCCAATCTGCATCACAAAAGAACTCTCATAAGGAGAGGGTTGCCCCATTATATATATAGTGTTAGAAGGCCCTTTAACTAAGCGGTGTGGGACTTCAACAGCATACACAAGGCGGGGGTGCTTAAGCGACCTAATGAACTGACCACTAGACCAGCCAAACTTAATTTCTTTTAGATAGGTTATGGTATAGAGTGTTATTGTATCAAGACACTTGAGCTTTTATAAATTTTTTTTTCTTTAGATTATGACAAGGGAATGAACGCCTATGCAAGCATACTCTTACCTTTTATCTTGATAATTTTTTAAAAAAATCTCAAAACATAATTTTGTTTAAAAATATGAGCAAAATCTTGCCCTAGTGCTGGTAAATATTTTGTTGATTTTAGAAAGTGATACTTTACTATGTTTAGGCGTTCGCCACTACAAGTAGTGTCGTGGCGTCCCTTGACCTGGTCAAACCTGGTTCTTCCCCCACAACAGGCGAGCCTTGACCCACTTAAGGCCACTTTCCCCTTGAACCCCACATCCCAGAATAAGATGACCTTGTGGGTTCATAAGAAACGTGGGTTCAAACATCTTAGCAACTCCTCTCCTGAACTTTGCTCTATAAATACCCCGGATTGATCATCAAAAAAGGTTAGCCTCTCATTACACTTGAATTACTCTTACTCTCACGTTATTCTTGTACTAACTTGAGCGTCAGAGTGTTATTGGCAGGGCCCTGTAAAGTTACTGCAAGTGTTCAATCAATCCTTTATTCTTGCAGCCTCCAATCAAACTAGGTAAAGTTCATGCTAAATTCTAGTTTATCAGAATTATAAAATAAATTATGAAGATATTATACAATAATTATATATATTATATTTTTTAAATAATAAAAATGAGTGATTATTTTGTAGTTATTTTATTTAGTAAAAATGTATGATATTAAAATTAAAAAATAATATTAAAAAGTAAAAAATTTGAATAGTTTGTTTATTTATTTTACTTTTATTGTTTATATATATTTTTTGATAATTCATCTTATAATATTGAATTCTAAATTAATATTTACACTTACCAAGCCCACTAATAAGTAATAACTTAATGAGTTAATGTAGATTGATTAAGAGGAGTAGTTTGTCACTTTGTCTAATTTCAATATTAATGAAATCTCAAAGTAACTTTCGCCATTGGGGTAAATTATGTTACAATCCCTTGACCCTTATCTCATTATCAGATCAGCCTCACTTTTGCAATTCCGTGCTTTATTACGGTCGCAGCCCTTGCAGGAACGTTTGTTTAGGAGGAAAACAGTTTTATCCTCTTTTCTTTCTTTTTCTCTCTTTTATATATATCTAGAATTTTCCGCCGGAAGATTGTTTTGGAACGCAGACGCAAACGAATATAGCTGCACAATTCAAACGTACGCGGCACGCCGATAGACACAGACACAGACACGAAGGGAAATACAGGACCAGTAATCCAATCCAATCCCTCATGATTATCCCCAACAACTCGTAAAACCTAAATCCACCGTTTGAAGTTTAGGAATCACTCCCAAAAAAACCTGTCTTTCAGCTTCGAAATTGGAACATGATGTGGGATGAGTGGGAGGATAATAGCGTCCCAGAGGCCGACCAATCCGACCAAGATGCCTATCTCAACTTCGATTTCTTCTCTGCTCTATCCAAGCCCAAGGTAATTTGTGAATTAGGGTTGCTTCTTTTGTGTTTTTTTTTTGGGATGTTATAGTCGTGGAATCGTGCGTTTGCTTTTCTCAGGATTATTATAAGATTTTGGAAGTGGATTATGATGCTACAGATGACGCTATTCGCTCCAATTACATTCGTCTAGCTCTGGTGTGTTCTACGGTCTTGCCTTTTCTTATCCTCTATCTTTTACTTTGTTGGCTTTCGTACTAAGTGCCAGTTTCCGCGGAGGAGTTTTGGGGCTAACCTTACTCTGCGTCTGTGGGCACAGAAATGGCATCCGGACAAGCAGAAAGACCAAGACGAAGCAACCTCACGATTTCAAGATATAAACGAGGCCTATCAGGGTAATTAATTTCTCTCTCTTTTTTGAGTTTCCTTGTTTTCGGGGAGGGCAGTTCTTTTTGTTCCTGATTAAACTTAGATGCTTAATTTTTAGGGTTATGAGTGGAGATGGTCCTACTACCATAGTACCATATAACTTGGGTATGTCTTAGTCTTTTGCATGAATTGGCGATGATGGCAACGTCATAAACTGAATTTTGATTACGGTGTAAAATGAGTCAAGAAATTGGTGAAGCTCTTTACATCTTAAGCAGAAATGCCTTTCCTCACTTGGACAACGAACTTGTTGATGTTAATGCTCTGCTCCTATTTTCTATAGATTGGAATTGGATCACCACCGAAGCTTGGGAATAATAGAATAATCACTTTGATTCTGTGCATTATTCCATTTCACATGTGCTTATAGTTGCTGCAGTTTTAAAACCCTTTTTGCCCTTTTGCAAGGTTCAACTGATAATCATTCCTTAACAAGCTTAATTAATTGATTCTCTCGTTGTTTCTGGGAGATTGATTGCCATTGGCTCTCGCAAATTTGATCGCCAAGCATTTTTATTCTATTCTTTAGAATGTTAGTTGCAAGAAGAGAATGTGCCCACCCTCCTCTCATTTCCACAACTTCCTTTATCTTCGTTGAGTTGGACATCCCTATTTCTTGTGCTGGGGACTTGTTTAGGCCTACTTTATGCTGTTTGGCATCACACACTTTGCTACCTAATTATCAACTTGTCAAGATTGAGTAACATTAATATGATAGTAGTTGCGTAAAGGTATATGGTTATAGTGATGCTTGGGGTCAGGTTGGAATATAGGATATGATGAGAATTAATAGTATGATCGGTGGGAAGTATTTCTAATTTGGTAGTACAACAGGATAATTATCTCTTGCTGATCCGTCCTTGTAAAGATACAGTTTCCCTTCAAATCTGATCAGTAATTGGTTAACGGGCATGTATGATCAATGAGGAAGGCGGTCCATTTGAAGACTTTGAGGATATAAAATCTGGTTATACAGCACGTCACTAGACAGATTATATTAGCTATTCAATAAATAAGTTGCAATTGTTTAGTATTCCCACAAATATGGTTGGTATTAATCTGTTTTGTATTGAGTAATATCTAAAGACTCTGCAGATTTTTAAGTTTTCTTTTGTCTCTTGCTTATGCCTGTTGTGTAACATACACAAAGTTATGAAATAGAAGCACGAGCTTCTCCGAAATAATGGAGTCTAACATTTCTTCCATTTTGCCTAACAGTTTTGAGCGATCCTGCCAAGAGAAGTGAATATGACAAAAATGGGATGCTTTACGTCTATGATTACAATCTCATAGTAAGGGCTTCCTCGCTCTATCATGAACCATTTTTTTAAGGGTTAATTTACCGGAAGGAAAAAGGAGAATATATCTTTAGAAAAATGCTTTGACATGATCACTTTACATTGTTCCCTCTATTTTTTGCTGCAGGATTATCTTAATCGTTACAAGGGCCTTATATTGACATGTAATGGTCTTGGCATAAAGCATTCAATATGGTAAGCCAAAGCATCGGCGCGGAAATCCTAATAGTGCATATGGGACATTTTTTTGGGGTTTACCTGTCTCTGCATGCCATACTCAGGAATGAAGACATGCTTAATGCTTATGATGTACAAGAGGGCTAATTTCGTGCTTCTGTATAAATAGTAGATGAAAATCGGTTTAGTGTTGCACATGTTAATAGTCGGTAGTCGCACTCGCTTCCTGCTTTCAAATGTATGCATTCTTGTATTCTCATCTTTAGCTAATTTGTCAATGAACATCTCAGTTCCCCTATTTCTTCCATTAATCAAAGAGAGAGAAAGAGGGATTGGACTTCTTTATACTTTTTAGCCATGATTGTTGCTTACAAGAGTCATCAAGGCCAAACATAAGCACGTACAGTGAAATCTAAATATGCATGTACTGGTTTATCTATAACGGAGGGCTCATTTGGCATGAGAAAATGATTAAAATCAACTGGGGAGAATTAAAGCGAGTGTTTATTTATTTACTCGTGTCCCTTTTCAACAAGTTGGTACGGATACGAAATTATGGGGAATGTTTTCACAAGTTGCGATGACATTTTTCACCAGGGATCCTACCCGTTTATTGTAATAGATATTCAGTCTTTTACGACTCCTGAGGATCTCAAAGTCACTAGCTTTTCTTTTTCGGCCAGATCAAAGTTACTAGTTAGTAGTTACTACCCAATAATATTTTAACATATTATCTTTCAGTTTGTATATGGCATGAAAGTGGCGACAAAAGAAAATGCGATTGGCCGTCTGCTAGTGATTGCAGCACTTGCTGCATGGACGGTTGAACTGCGATCATATCCATGAATCGGGATCAAGTGATTATGTTGGCAATAAGATAACGGCGCATTTGCATGAACAAAAATATACATTCCTGGGCACTTTGCGTTAGAAAACCAGAGTATGAGGAAAACGAATTTCTTGGATTTTGAGACGTGAACAATTCACTTCTTTAAAGAAATTTATGACTGTACTCTTAGAAAATCTAAGATAGGTTAGTCTATAATATAAAATATACATTATATGTAACTAGTGATGAGACTCGATATAAGGATATAATGAGTTAAAAATACAATAAAGTACTCTTTAATTTGCCTAGAGACTTTTCTATTTTTATATTACAAACTATTCAATACTTTGAAGATTCAGTCAAAAAAAGAGACTTCAAGCTTTAACAAAAAAAAAAATCTCCATACTTGTTGACTAGTGTGGAAGTATGATGGATGATAATGGTGGGGAAGGCACTTTTGCAAGTAAGCACGGAAGAAATACTAACTGCAATACCTCCTACACCGTTAAATAAAACAGTAATACTAAAGCTCAAAGTGATGCTTCAAATCTGAAAATTCCAGGGAAGAATTCCACAAGTAGAGCAAATGGGGCAATTTAAAGAGGCCTGAAAGCTCTCTGTGAGTTAGGATTATTCCTACTCCAACAATCCCACTCTCCAACACAAATGGCCAACAGTACTAATAACACAGTAAAATGGCTATCAATATCAAATATTAGTGAAAGTATTTTAATATTTTTTTAAAAAAAATTTAAATGATAAGGAATTTACTTAATTGAAGCTAATAATTATTGCAGTTTTAGTCAAATGTCAAAGTAAATAAAATATAAATTATTCTTAAAAAACGATCAAGTAAATTTTCGTGAATTAATAGGTTATTTTCATTTTTAAGATTTCTTGGTTGGGGAATAAGCAGTGTACAACTCCTTAGCTTCGTGGTGGCATGCAAGGGCCCCCAGTCAATCAAAATGAGATAGAGACAACGTTGATGGCCTTCTTGTGGCCACCATGATACATAACAGTATAAATTTTAGGCAAAGTTAATGTAAAGATACAGTATTCAATTGTTATGTATACATGTTTATATGGCTTGACACAAGCGAAGTGCTTTTCAATAACATCACTTTCCCTTTTTTTTTAATTGTATGGAAGAGGACGGTTCCATGTTGATGAAAATGAAAGAGCATAGCCATAGCTATACCATTTTATAAAACAAATAAACTTATCTAAAATTGTTATTCTTTCAACTGTTAAATTCACTTGTAAGAGATAAATCTCTAATTCCAAGAAAATTAATAAAAAAAGATTTAAACAACTGTTGCTGTATACATTTTTTCATTTTTTAAAATATAGATTATTCATTTCTAAATATTAATAACAAATCAACAAAAGCATCAAGCAGCACATCAAATGCCGGAATTTATTAGTTGGGGATTGATCTAATTTAAATCAATGATCTTAAACTTTGAGACTTATAATTTATAAATATATCACGTTAAATGCTTGATAGAAAAACTTTATCGTTATTGTATGTTAGGGGTGAGCAACGGTTCGGTTCGGNGTAGTCTACTCAAATAAAATTAATGTATATCTAAGAAAAAAGCACCGAGTAGCTATTAGCCTACCACTATACTATACTTTGGACAGAGGACCGATGAATGAGTTCGAAGAAATCCCACATCAATTAAGGGGCCCCAATACTTTGCCTCTTTCGTTTCCCCCCACATCTTTTTTACAACCAAATATTCCCCTGCACAAGAATTTATACTCGTACTTCATATTACGCTTTTTCTTTTCTTTTTCTATCTCTATTTGCTCATAAATTTATTAACTACTAACTACTTACTTTACAATAATGACAAGTTGAATGTACATTTTAAATTAAAAAGGAAAACGAACCCATCGTGTTTCGTTTTCCTTTTTAATTTATCAGCTTCATCTAGTGTATACACTAACCCATCGTGTTGAATGTACATTTCAAACTCATTTTTTTTTTTTTAATGAAGCTGATCAATTTTGAGCCAATTAACGCCGTTGCTAGTACATTCAGAGAGGTTTTAATTAATAAAGAGAATTATGAAAGAAGAATGAGTATGGTGAAGACAGTTCATTCCTACGCCCAATAGGCAAACCACACATCCAAAGATTCCTAATACACAGTTTCTGTCAAACCATATATATATATATACACAGACACACACAATAAACGCCAACACACCAATTCCTAATTCTGAATTCGCCACATCTTTCTCTCTCTCTCTCTCTCTCTCTATTCTTAATTTGCTTTTGTGTGTGTTGGATCGGTGAAAAAAAATCAAAAATGGCGTCGGCGATCCCAGAAAACCTAAGCAGAGAGCAATACGTGTACCTGGCGAAAGTGGCTGAGCAAGCGGAGAGGTACGAGGAGATGGTGGAGTTCATGCTTGTGCTGTGTCGGACCACTTCCTCGGAGCTGACAGTGGAGGAGAGGAATCTTCTGTCGGTGTCGTACAAGAATGTCATCGGATCCCTCCGAGCTGCGTGGAGGATTGTGTCGTCGATCGAACACAAGGAGGAGACTCGGAAGAACGAGCACCATGTTCCTCTGGTTAAGGATTATAGATCGAAGCTGGAGTCGGAATTGTGCGAGGTTTGTGCTAGTATTTTGAATCTCTTGGATTCTAATCTAATCCCCTCTGCTTCCTCCAGTGAGTCCAAGGTCTTCTATCTCAAAATGAAAGGAGATTATCATAGGTATTTAGCAGAGTTTAAGGCTGGAGATGAAAGGAAGGCTGCTGCTGAGGATACTATGTCCTCTTACAAGGCTGCCCAGGTACACGAGCTGATTTCTAAAGACTAGATCTCTCTGACTCTGAGGTTCTTTTTTTTTAATTTCATTATCATTGCCTAATTTCTTTTAACTCAATTGAATTGGGATCATCCTTAGCTGATTCATTGAATTAGGGAGCAGTATGTAGAGATTTTGATTCCTAATTCTGGCGACGGGAACTAAAGTAATTTAAGTAAACTAATAATTTACTCCTCAAACATCATCGATTTCTGATTAGTCTCTAAAAAAATTAAAATACACCATTTAATCACTAAAATTAAAGATAAAAATAATATATTTATTAATTTTTTTATAGACTAAATAATATATCATTTTATTTTTGAAAAATTGAGTTGTCATGATCTTTGCGGATCATATTGTTAGTACACTCTCACAGTAAAGTTATCAAGTTGGAAATGAAAGTGTTTTGATAAAGAGGTTGTTGGTAATTAATTTGAACCTACTAGGACATTGCTCATGCGGATCTATCCCCAACTCATCCTGTAAGGTTGGGTCTGGCACTTAACTACTCAGTATTCTACTACGAAATTCTCAATCAGTCTGATAAAGCCTGTGGGATGGCTAAGCAGGTATGCTTCATCGATATATCTTCTCTCTCATACTATCATGTGTTTCCAATAGATTTTTATTTATGACACTCACTTGTGCTCTTTGACTCCCTCTGCCTTGGTGAAATAGTTGTGAATTCTTTCACGTTAATGTTTTTCATGTTGAGCAGAAATAGGAAATGGAAGTAAAATAGGATTATAATAATCCACTTTATGGAAGCCTCGTTGGTTTAGTAAGATTAAAGATGAAGTATACAATACTTAATTCCTAGTCTAGCATGCACATTTGGCTGCTTGTATGGTGTTCATAGCTAAGGTTAAGGTTATTCTATGAACTATCACACCCAAATATGGTTCTGTTCAGTGAAAATTATGCTTGACAAACGCTGTTGTCTATTGCTACAAAAATGAAGTTGAATAGATGTATGAAAAAAAAAAGAAGGAGATTTGAGTAGGTTCAAGTTTTAAAAAGTGCTTCTGATTTCGTCCATTGAAGTGATGATTATTTTGTCATAATATTTTTGTTCATCTTCAAATTAACTAGGTAGGGAAGATTCCACACAATGAGAACCAAACCACAAATATTGCCGTTAACTTGTACTAAAAGAATATTGCTCCTACAAAAAAAATAATTAATTATTCAAGTTCAACTGCAAATCTGCAATAGAGTTGGCTAAGTGGTTACGAACCATAGTGAAAACGCTGTCAACTTTCAATTAAACGGAATTTACTCGAAATAAAGATTGAAAAATAATTATGCTGACTGAATTTATATGCTTATTTTGCTGCCAATCCTCATCTCATGACACACGAGATTCCCGTTTTCATGGAATCTATCCTTCTCTTTATTTCCCGTTTATGCTATGGTTCTGACTCTGAGGGCGACAAAAAAAAAAAAAAAAGNAAAAAAAAAAAAAAAAAGGAACAGACGCTTAAATTCTAAAATCGACTAATAAAGCTTTCTGATTTCCATTTTTGAAAGGCTTTTGAAGAAGCAATTGCTGAGCTGGATACGCTGGGAGAAGAATCCTACAAAGACAGCACTCTGATCATGCAGCTTTTGAGAGACAACCTCACCCTTTGGACTTCTGATGCCCAGGTAACCAATTAACTTATCAACTGTCACTTCTTACCTTGCCGTTAAGTCCAATTTTCATGCATAGGTAAATCATGTTGATCAATCTCTCTTCATACATTTATATAGCTTGGTAGATCAAAATCTGAGCTAACATATCCTATATTGGGCATCATGCAGGACCAGCTAGATGAGCCTTAACATCCATTACAATTTATAAGCTTCATGGGTCATGTTCTTCATCTCAAGGACGTGGGCTTTCGATGTCATTTTTTGTACTTGTTTAAGAACCCAGCTAGTTCATAAATGCATGGTTGCCAGTTCCATGGCATTATGTTTTATATTCAGACTAGTTTTGTTCTTGATTTCTATGATGAACTGGAAAGGGTAGTGTAAGTGTGTAATGGAAGAACCTACCTAATTATAAATTTATAGTCGATGGAAATCTTCCTTTCTCCTGCCATTTTTATGATTATAACTCTAATAGAGTGTACTTCGGATCTCAATGCAGACATGGTAGTAGTAGTAGTAGTAGTAAAAGCAGGGGAATCAACGAAAAATGCCTAATCTGCAACAAATCACAAACACAACGTTCACTCAAAATAGCATGGAATCATGTTACAGCCATAACCAGTAATACCACTCCAGTCCTCTAAATAATGAACTGAAAACTCTCAGTCCTCATAAGGAAGACAAGCCAGCTTTATTTAGTAAACAATGTGACTTTCTGTACTCAAATCCTCTCTATAATAAGCAGTCAGCCCCTTGTACTGTCTTTGATCCACTCAAGATATTTAAGATTGCCTCCCGTGATTGGTAAGGAGATCACTTCTGGCACCCTGAAGTAGAGAAACAAGAAAGATGTCAGCAACAACACACGGTGTTGTTGTATTCCTACGAATTTCATTTCAAACAGTCATGACAGATTCAAGACTTATATGAAATCGTCCTGTTTCTTAAAACTCAATCGTACCACCAAAGTTTCAAGTGCTCCTTTCTCAAGGGAAGATGCAATATGCAGATTTGCCAAAAAAGAATTCAGATTCTAACAAAGGATATTATATTGATCAGAAGCATTAGCCTTACTCATATTCATGATTTGCTTTGACATGCTCTGTTAGTGCTTCCAAAAGGGATTGCCTAGTCTTGATTATAAGAAGTTCCTCAGAATCAGTTTGGATCTGTCAATTTGCATCATAAAGCTAAATAAGATTGTCAAGCTACAGCATACTTTCAATTATGTTCAGATTTTTTT
>QANZ01044504.1:0-10208 GCA_003254925.1 Chamaecrista fasciculata
TCTTGAGTGGCCACTCTTTTTCCTGGACAGACTCATCGAGGGCGTCAGTTAGATATCTCTCATCTAATGAGGGAAAAAATCCCATTTTGGCCAATCAACATTCCACAGCAATGCAATCAACCAGGCCCGTACTTAGCCCTTATAACTACCCTATTACAGGCAGCATTAGACTAAGCCAAAGTCTGACAACTGCAACGTCAGAATAATGATGACCTCAGGTCTAAGGCATCGCTACAGGCGTACAAGGAGAGGCAAGTTGATGACTAAACCCATGCAGGACTCTCCGGGTCAGTCCAGCAACAAAAAACCACCTTACGTAATTGCACCATGACTCTCGTCCCAGTATCTAGTGCATGCATCTCATGCACCGAGGTCATGCTGGTCTTAGTTTATTTTTGTTGCCACAAAAATAATCGACCAGGGACAAATTTAGATTAATTATCTCATAATTAACCATGGATGTTATGATAGTAAACATGCTAATAACATGATAACACATTAATTTATCTTCCATAAATTAATAATATGTTCACAACATATTTACATAAAATGATTGGCCCTAGGGCACAATCTCCAACATTAATGCCATCAATAAAACACCCTGTTAAAATCTTGTTCATCGTGGAGCGGTGATCGCCTACGCGACACGTATCTACCTTGACCTTGAGGAGACACGGGTGAATGGGAGATTCAACACAGTGCCTTGTTGAAATCTCAGTTTGTTAAATGCGGTGATCGCCTACGCGACACGTGTTTAGTGGGCCTTGATGATATGGGGTTGGGCTTCGGTCTCGTTGTTTTGAGCCTAGCCATTCACGAGTTTTATTGTGTGACTTAATGGGGTTATCAAATCGGATTTGGACCTCAACGCATTAGATGGGATAAACATGCCATAATAGGTATCATATGATGATACAGTCCCATAAAGATCTAGGAGTCACATGAGATGTGATTGGTAAAGAGTTACCTACCTATATAACCTGAGGGTGCATGATCGCCTACGCGACGGTAAACTTTGGTGAAATATGGATCTTAGCCAGTAATAATAAATTTACTGGTTTTATAAAATGGTGGATACATTTTTGCTAGTTAAACTTTCGCATCTTGAATTGTAGAATCAAATGGCAAATGTTAGAAGGATAAGTTAAATAGGACGAACTTCCTTGTCTTGTTTCGCAAATTGAGAATTGTTCTCACCCAACAAAGGAAGCTTTATGTCCTGGACAAACCTCTCCCTAAGGAGCCTGCCAACAACGCTCCAAGAGCTCAAAAGAATGCTTATGAGAAGCACTTCGATGACTCTTTGGAGGTCTCTTGCCTGATGCTAGACACAATGGTTCCAGAGTTACAAAAGGGTTTGGAAATGTTGATGTCTTTTGAGATGATAACACGTCTCAGGGAAATGTTCCACCAACAGGTTAGGCGAGAGAGGTATGAGACTACTAAGGCTCTACACTCTTGCAAGATGGCTGAAGGTGCATCCGTTAGTACCCATATCTTGGAGATGAAGGGGTACATAGATCACCTTGGTAGGCTAGGTTTTCCCATTCCTCCAGAGCTTGCGACGAATTTGATCCTGAGCTCACTGCCTAAAAGTTATGACCAGTTTGTCATGGACTTTAAAATGAGTGGAATGGAGAAATCAGTCTCTGAGCTGCATGGGATGCTCAAGACTGCTGAGGCATCCATCAAAAGGGCGCCTACAACAGTCCTGATGGCTCAGAAAGACCAAGGGAAGAAGAAGGGCAAAGGAAAGAGGAAGGCTAACGCTGTGGATGGTGAGACCAAGCCAGCGGCCAAGCCCAACCCACAACCTGCCAAGAAGGCAAAGCCCGCAAAGGATGCAGTTTGCTTTTTCTGTCAAAAGCCAGGACACTGGAAGAGGAATTGCAAACTGTATATGGAAGATCTGAAGAAACAGAAGAAAGGCGATGAGGCCTCTACTTCAGGTATCTTTGTTATAAAAGTTCTTTTCTACTTAAACCACTTGGGTATTAGATACAACATGTGGTTCTCACATTTGATGTGCAGGGTCTTAGAGACAATAGAAAGCTGGATAGAAGCGAGGTGGACCTGCGTGAAGGCAATGGAGCAAGGGTTGCTACTATTGCCGTAGGAACATGCGAGCTTATTTTGCCCTCTTGGCTTATTTATTGTTATTATGTACCTTCTTTAAGTTCAAACAATGTTTCTCTTTCTTATTTGATAAGGAAGTTTTTTACATGTGTTAACTGTAATGGAAGGAGTTCAGTTTATAAAGATGATGTTTATTTTCTTATGGTGATTTGCAAGATAATCATTGCATCTTAAAATTGGAACGTCAACGCGATAACAATATTTATAACATTGATACCTTTGGCATTGTCGTTTAGGCCATATAAACGAGAAACGCCTGGAGAAGCTCCATCAGGATGGACTTCTAAGATCATTTGATTTTGAATCATATGATGCTTGCGAATCTTGTCTACTTGGTAAAAATGAAGAAGGCGTCCTTCACTGGGCATAGTGAGAGGGGGTCTGACTTGTTGGGAATCATACATAGTGATGTATGTGGACCCATGAGTACCCAAGCTAGACGTGGTTACTCATACTTCATTTCGGTTATTAACAACTCCACTGGGTATGGCTACATCTACCTAATGAAGCACAAGTCAGAGTCTTTTGAAATGTTCAAGACATTTCAAAGTGAGGTAGAGAACCAACTTGACAAGAAAATCAAAGTCCTTCGATCTAATCAAGGAGGCGAGTATTTGGGTCAAGAATTCGGTAATCATCTTAGAAGTTGAGGGATAGTCTCACAACTTACTCCTTCTAAAACCCCACAGTGGAATGGTATTTCTAAGAGGAGGAATCGAACTTTATTTGATATGGTTCGATCTATGATGAGTCAAACTGGTCTTCCGCCGTCCTTTTGGGGACATGCTCTAGAAACTGCCGCGTTCACACTTAACCGTGTTCCGTCTAAGGCAGTTGAGAAGACACCATATGAGAAATGGAAGGGGAAGAGTCCCAATTTGTCTTACCTCAAAATTTGGGGATATGAAGTTTACGTTAAGCAACAGCCTAATGATAAACTGTCTCCCAAATCCCTCTAGTGCTTATTTGTGGGATACCCCAAGGAAACGAGGGGGTATTATGTCTACTGCCCATCTGACAACAAAGTGTTTGTAGTCAGAAGTGGATTCCTTTTAGAAAGGGATTTTGTTTCCAAAAGAAACAGTGGGAGTGAGATAGGTCTTGAAGAGGTTCAAGATCCACAAGACACTTTAGAGGAGCAGACGGAAACTAGAGAAGAGCCACAAGAAGTTGTGGAAGCTCCTCTAGTAACACAAGGACCACGAAGGTCTGATAGAACATGTTCTCAACCTCAAAGATATGGATTTTTGATCACTGAGAACAAGAATGTGTTGCTCATGGAGCGTGGTGAGCCTACCACCTATCAAGAAGCTATTATCATCGTTTTGATGAAGTTGTCAAAGAGTTTGATTTCATACAAAACCCTGATGAGCCTTGCGTTTACAAGAAGGTTAGTGGGAGCACAATTGTGTTCTTGGTGCTTTATGTCAAAGACATTTTGCTCATTGGAAATGAAATTCCTACCTTGTAGATTGTGAATCTTGGTTGGGAAAATCATTCTCAATGAAGGACTTAGGAGAAGCTGCCTATAATGTAGGCATCAAGATCTATAGAGATAGATCTCGAAGGCTTCTTAGATTCAGTCAGAGTACATACTTGGATGAGGTACTGAAGGGGTTCAGTATGTAAGACTCCAAGAAGGGATTCATTCCGATGAATCATGGCTTGACCCTGAGCAAGAAACAGTGTCCCAAGACACTTGTTGAGCGAGGACGCATGAGTGGCATCCCTTGTGCTTCGGCAATAGGATCCATCATGTATGCCATGCTGTGTACTCGACCCGATGTCTCGTTTGCCCTAAGCATGACGAGGCGATTCCAACAAGACCCTGGTGAGGATCATTGGACCGTTGTCATAAACATCCTTAAGTACTTGAGAAGAACTAAGGATGAATTCTTGGTTTACGGTGGAACTGATGTGTAATTGGTTACACAAGTGCCCATTTTTCAAACCGACCAAGATGAATTTAAATCGTAGTCTGAACATGTTTTTCTCCTGAATAGTAGCATCGTGAGTTGGAAAGGTTCCAAGCAGAGCACGATTGCTGATTCTACAACGCAGGGTTGGTCGCGTGGAAACGCGGACCGTAAAACTAGTGTCTGAAGTATGCTTGGTGGTCATCTTGTGGAGACAGGAAAGACACCAAATGGGACTGGGCCCCCGCTGACGTTCCGACAGTGATATATACTCAGACGTTATCAACTTGAGATGGTGATGTCAAGATATGTAAAGTAGCATTCGACGATAAAGTTGTCGATCCTCTTACGAAGCCCCTAGCACGGGTCTTACATGAAAGCCATGTAGTGTCAATGGAGATTAGACACATTAATGGATGCTCCTAGTGTAGGAACAGTTTGGTTAATGATCGTACCTAGTGCAAGTGGGAGTCTGTTGGAGATTGTCCCCTAGGGCCAATCATTTTATGTAAATGTTTGGTCTAAGTGCACTTTTAGTCCCATAACTTTGGCTAAGGTTTCAATTTGGTCCCATAACTTTTTTTGTTGGACTTTTGGTCCCATATCTTTTACTCAAGTTGCAGATTTGGTCCTGTGTTACATTTTTGGTCCCATATCTTTGGTTCATGTTACATAATTGGTCCTATATTTTTTAGTCAAGTTGCAGAGTCGGTCCCATATCTTTGGGTCAGGTGCAAAATTGGTCTCATATATTTGGATCAAGTGGGACTGGCGGTGAAACTTTTTGCAAAGATATGGGACCAATTCTGCAACATGACCAAAAGATATGGGACCAAAAGTGATACGGGACCAAATATGCAACTTTTTGCAAAGATATGGGACCAAAAGTGCAACAAAAAAAGTAATGGGACCAAACTGAAACCTGAGTAAAAGTTATGGGACCAAAAGTGCACTTTGACCTAAATGTTTTGAACATTTTGATTGATTTATGGAAGATAAATCATGTTGTTATCATATTATTAGCATGTTTACTATGATAGCGTCGTTGATTAATTATGTGATAATTAATCTAAATTCGTCCCTGGTCGATTGTCCTCGTCGGAGCGAGAACGAACCAAGACCAGCATGACCTCGGTGTATGGAGATACATGCACTAGATGCTTTACGAGAGTCATGGTGCAATGAGTAAGGGGTTACAAGTTGCTGGACTGACTCGGAGAGTCCTGCATGGGTTTGGTTGATTGCCGTGCTGAGGAATGTGGTTGACCAAAATGGGATTTTGTCCCTCATTACGATGAGAGATGTTTAACTGGCGCCCTCGATGAGTCTGTCTAAGAAATGCGTGGCCACGCTAGGAAATGGGACTAACTCAGGGAATCGAGAAAGTTGTGGTTTGGATTATGGATGACATTCCCATGCCTAATCCAGGACCAAAATATCGTGTGACAATAGGGATTATGACATGGTGGTACTTAGGTTAAGTCGTTAACGTTAAAGCGATAACTCACGTGTTTTGGGTAGTCGTGATGGCTTGCTAGAGTCCGCTCTCGACTTGTGAGTCATAGAGATGGCTTGCTGCCAACTTCACGTGAGGCCTGCTGGGTCACACATGAGCAGGATCAAGATGCTAATTTGGGACACGAATTAGGGTTAATTCGTGAGTCACTTTGGTTACACAATTTAAGACATAGTTGAATGTCTTAGGACATTAAAATTTTGTTGGACAAATTTAAAATATTAATTGTTAAATAGTTTACAATTAAATTCTTGTTTAAAATATTAGGGAATAATAAATTAAATAAGTTTCCTAAATGTTAGGGAATTATTGATTTATTAAATTCACTAATATTGGGGGAAAATAAGGATGAGGGTGGCGCCTCATATATCTTGTTTTTATGAAAATGTTTTGTTAATTAAAATAAGATATTAGGATTTGAATTTGAATTCAAGATTTGATTTTGAATTCAGAGATTCAAATTTGAATTAAAGATATTAAGGTAATTCTTTAATTCAATATTATTAGGAAATTAATAAGTTGGTTATAACTACCTAAGAGTTAGGGTTGTTATTTTGATTTATTAAATTCCCTAAAAATGAAGTGAGGAAGGCGCATATCTTAGGCTTGGGATGCAAGATTTGATTTTGCATTTTGAATTTAAAAGATATGCAAGTCGAATTTGTGAATTAAATTATTAAGGTAATATTTTAATTATAAATTCAATTTCTCATGACTCATTCCAACCAATAGGATTTGAGCAATCCAGATTTGGTTTCAAGATTTGATTTTGTAGACCTAGAATTCGAATTTCCCCTAGGTTTTTGAATTATGATATTAGTGTAATATTATAAATCAAGATTTAGGAAATCCTTAAATTATATTAATTATTGAATTAATATATCCATGATTTTAGGGATTTACTAATTAGATTAGTGAAACCCTAATTTTAGGAATGAGGAAAATATAAATACACACATTAGGGGGCAAGTCGACTTAGTGCTTTTAGTATGACTAAAATTCGCCTTGTTCTTCTTGAGAGTCAAGAAAATTTGCCAACCCTAATTCTTGAGAGGAAAAGTCGACTTTTCTCAAGGGGAGAGAAAAGTTCGACCTATACCTTTAATCTTTAGGGTTCTTGTGTGTTCTTGCGCCACCCACCTCTCTTGGAATCAAGAATTGTTCTTGATTCTTCAAGACTCATAGATAGTTGTTCCCGTGTTCACTTGGTAAGAAATGAAGGAGGCTAGTACCTGGGCATCTGCCAAACTGCTCGTGTGGATCACCGGCAGAGGAAGCACACTAGGAGTGGACTTCTCAACTTGCAATTTCAAACGAGCCAATTGTAAATTTAGGTATACATCTATGTTTACTGATATAAATATAGCTAGTGGATCTTGGAAAGGAATCATAGAGAAGCAAAATTTTAATTTACCGTGTTTTTCCGCTACGACGACTCTATGATTTCCCAACACTAGCTTGGTGATAGATCCATTAGCTGACGCGTCCAAGTGGTCGGCATCTTTTGGGAGGAGTCCATTACAGAAGTAAATGTTGGGAAATCACAGAGCGAGTGCAGCGGAAAAAAAAAATTAAAAAACTTTAATTATGCTAACTCTGTGATTCCTTCCAGGATCCACTAATTATATTTATACTAGAAAAAATAAAGATGTTTACCTATATTTCAATCGGTGACTTGTTCCGTTCGCGAATCTTAGAAGTCCACTCCAAGTGTCCTTCCTCTACCGGTGATCCACACGAGCAGTTTGGCAGATGCCCAGGTGCTAGCCTCCTTTACTTCTTCCCAAGTGAATACGGGAACTTTATCTATGGATCTTGATTGTTCAAGAACAATTCTTGAACACCAAGAACAAGTGGCGCCTAATCACTCACAAAACCCCAAACCTTTTAGGGTTTAGATGAACCTTTTCTCACTCTAGAAAACGCCTCTTTCTCTCTCTAAGAAATCGACTCTCTCTCTAAAGTAGGTTAAAGTCGAAATTTTTAGTCTCTACTCAAAGTGCAAGTCGACTTTGGGGGGGAGTGAAAGTATTTATAGAGTTTCATTAGGGTTAGGGAATCTCATTCCCTGACTCATGAAACCAAAAGGCAATTTAAATTTAAATTTCAAGTCAAATCTTGAAACTAAATCTTCAATGCCCAATCCCCATTGGTCAAGAGGATTTTGAATTCCTAATTAAAATATTACATTAATATCTTAATTTGAAATTCAAGATGCAATCTTGAAATCCAAAATGCAAGATCAAATCTTGCCCATTGGATCAAGCCATGCGCCATCCTCCTCTTTATTTATCTACGAATTAATAATTAAAATAACAACCCTAACTCTTAGGAAGTTATAACTAACTTATTAATTTCCTTAACAAATTGAATTAAAATATTACCCTAATATCTTTAATTCAATTTTGAATCTTGAATTCAAATTCCCTAATAATATCGAATTAAAATATTACCCTAATATCTTTAATTCAAACTTGAATCTTGAAATCAAAATCAAATCTTGAATTCAAATTCAAATCTTGATTTAAATTAACAAAACATTAATAAAAAACAAGAAGAGGCGCCACCCTCTACTTCTTGATGTCCAATATTAAAGAATTTAATAAATCAATAATCCCCTAACTTTTTGGAGGCTTATCCAATTTATTATTCCCTAATATTTTAAACAAGAATTCAATTGTAAATAGGTTAATCAAATTAACTATTTAACAATTAATATATTTAAACTTGTCTCACAAATTTAAATATCATGAACGTAGAAATTATTTTAGACAAGACTTCATGTCCTAAGACATTCAACTATGTCTTAAATTGTGTCACTAAAGTGACTCACGAATTAACCCTAATTCGTGTCCCATTACGGCATCTTGATCCTGCTCGTGTGTGACCCAGCAGGCCTCACGTGAAGTTGTCAGCAAGTCATCTTTATGACTCACAAGTCGAGAGCGAACTCTATCAAGCCATCACGACTACCCCAAACACGTGAGTATATCGCTTTAACGCCAAACGAATTAACCTTAATACCACCTTGTCTTGATCCCGATTGTCACACGATATTTTGGTCATGGATAAGGCACGGGAATGTCATCCTTAATCCAAGCCATAACTTTCTCGATTCCTTGAGTTAGTCCCATTTCCCTGTGTGGCCACACATTCCTTGGACAGACTCATCGAGGGGCCCAGTCAAATATCTCTCAACTAAATGAGGGACAAAATTCCATCTTGGTTAACCACATTCCTCAGCACGGTAAACAACCAAACCCGTACCTAGCCTGTATGGCTACCCTGCTACGGGCAACGTTGGACTAGGCCAACGTCTGACATCTACAATGCCGGAATAGTCAAGACCTCAGGTCTAAGGGCATCGTGACAGGTGTACAGGAGAGACTCGCTTATGACTAAATCCATGCAGGACTCTCCGGGTTGGTCCAGCAACTTGTAACCCTTTACGTATTGCACCATGACTCTCGTGAAGCATCTTCATGCATGTATCTCCATACACCGAAGTCATGCTGGTCTTAGTTCATTCACATTCCGACATGAATAATCGACCAGGGACAGTTTTAGAATAATTATCACATAATTAATCAAGGATTGTTATCATAGTAAACATGGTAATAATATGATAACGACTCAATTTATCATCTATAAATTAGTCAATCAATATGTTCATACATATAAAATGATTGGCCCTAGGGCACAATCTCCATCAAACTCCCACTTGCACTAGGTACAATCATTAATCAAACTGTTCCTATACTAGGAACATCCATTAATGTGTCTAATCCCCATCGACGTTACATGGCGTTCATGTTGGGAATTCTAGGCGCCTAACGCAGCGGAAGCAAATATAAAATTAAAACAAAACACGCCAGGTCCTAAAATTCCCGAACGGATCCGCTAGTAGAATTTAAAACTTTTAAGATAGTGGTATACCTCACAAGTTTCAATCGGCTGGTTGTACAAGGCATGTGCAAGGAGCCCACTCTCAGCGTTCTCCCTCTACCGGTGATCCACACGAACAGTTTCTTCGGGCACCAAGGTGCTAGCCTTCAGTTCTTTTCTCCAAAAGAACCAGGGACCAATCTACAGTGTATTTGAACTCAAGAACTCCTTCTTGATTCAAATAAGGTGGCGCAAAGAAGAAACCCCCCACAAGAACTCCTTCTTGCCTTTTCTTCTCTCACAAAACCTAATTTTGGTAACCTCAAATCGAATTTCCTAACTCCTTAGGCAAAGTCGATTTTTCCCTCTCAACTCTTGAGAACCAAATTTTTCTTCACTTGGAAGAACTAGGGTTTTTGTTTCAAGATGGCGATTTTTCTCTCTTCACAACTCTTGGAAGAAAACCAAAAACTCACCAAAATGAATTGTGTGTGTGTGCTAGGCGCCTAGCCCTAGCTTTATAATTATATTTTGGGGCATTGTTATAATTCCATAATCATAATAATATGGCTTCATGAATTGAATTTCAAATTATAATATTACCATAATATTAAATTTAAATTCAAATCGTAATCTTAGAGAATCAAATGAGAGATCAAATCTCCCCAAAAGATTCACCAAGATGGCGCCATATGCCCTAAATAATTCTTTGGAATTTTATAAATCAAAAACCTTCCTAACTCTTAGGAAGTCAT
>QANZ01044504.1:25214-45473 GCA_003254925.1 Chamaecrista fasciculata
ATTTGAATTAAAGATATTATGGTAATATTTTAATTCAAAAACATTGGGATAAAATAAATTGGTTATGACTTCCTAAAAGTTAGGAGTTATTTTTGATTTATAAAATTCCCTAAAATGAGGGAGTTAGGCGCCTATCTCAAGGTGGGTCCCATTGGGAGATTTGATCTTCCATTTGATTCTCTGAGATAGCAATTTGAATTTGAATTAAAATATTATGGTAATATTTTAATTAGATATTCAAGTCTTAAAATATGATATTATTGTAATATCATGATTTTATATTTATAAAATTACCATAATTTTGGTAATTATATAAGCTTAAAGTCGCCTAGCCATATACATGCTTGTGTGAAACCCTAATTTATTTTAGCAATCATCTTCCTCCTTGTAGAGAGAGAGAGAAACTCGCCTTCCTCCTTGTAGAGAGAGAAGTTCGACTTTTCTCCTAAGTGTTAGAGAGAGAAACTCGATTTAGGGTTTTAGAGAAGAAGAACAAAAGGAGTTTTGTTGCTGTCTTCTCCATTGTTGCGCCACCTAGCTTGGATTCAAAGAAGGAGTTCTTGAGTTCAACAATTGTAGATTCGATCCCTTGTTTCTTTGGAGAAAGAAACAGAAGGCTAGCACCTTGTGTTCGGGAAACTGTTTGTGTGGATCACTGGTAGAGGAAGGACGTTGCAAACGGACTTCTCAGACTCGCCTAGTTTAACCATCCGATTGAAAGCTTGAGGTATAACACTTTTCGTATCTGGTTTTAAATTCAACTAGCAGGTCTCAGGGTTGGAAATCTTTGGGGGCGCATTAAATTTTGTTATACGTTTTTGCTTCCGCTGCGTGTTTTCCCCGAGATTTCCCAACAGTGGTATTAGAGCCAGGGTAGTGTTGGAGATTGTGCCCTAGGGCCAATCATTTTATAAATATGTTTTGAACATATTAATTAATTTATGGAGATAAATTAATGGTTATCATATTATTAGCGTGTTTACTATGATAACAATCCTTGATTAATTATATGATAAATAATCTAAAACTGTCCCTGGTCGATCATTCACGTGGGAGCGTAAATGAACCAAGACCAGNGCTTCCGCTGCGTGTTTTTCCCGGGATTTCCCAATAGAAGAAAGAGGGAAAATGGCGGTTTTGAAAGAGGGAGTTGCGAAATTCGAAAAGGTGCATTAAATGCCCCCCCCCCCTCGGTCCACGATCCGCCATCATGATGGAGCAATAGCCAATCATGTTATGACACGTGGCCACGATGCACTGACACACAGGAAATGAAGTGACACGAAATGTCAGCAAGCCAACTAAAAAGACAGGGTTTGATAACGCCAGATCCGAGAACGCCGCATCAGGCTAGGTCACAACCATCCAGAATCTTCAAGATAAAACCCACGGCGTCCACTGCATAACGGCCAAGGAATCATAACAAACATCGAGAACGCCCTCGAAGGGGACTCCACTGATGGGGACAAAGCTTCACTTCTTTTGTTGGGACTAGTGATAATAGGCCCAATAATTAGGAGGCCCAAATGACAGGAGATGCACTCGGCCTAGTATGCTACAGGCCCACAAGATCAGTTGTAAGGGCGAGAACACCCTGCATCTCTCTAGGGCAAGGACGCCCAACACCTTGAGAGGCGTGGGCACCCACGAAGCATAAGATCGCCAGGAATAAGGGGTCGGATCTCTCGCGGAACTTAATGTGATGAGATCTAAGAGAACTGTGATCAGAAGTGAAGCTTGTAGTTTTAATTATTAAAGCGATGATTATAAGTGTGAATGATAAAGAAAAATACTTGAGAGAAACCCTAGAGATGGACTATCATAGTTCATAAATGATAAAGAGGAGATAAATGATTTGCATTAAATAACCACATCTGATGATGTATTTAATAATCATAAATACTAATTATGTAGCTGAAGTGAAATCCACCCTAGTTATAGGAAATGCTATTGTCATCTTCAAATATATTAGCAATGAAAGCAATGGCGAAAGATATAGAATTAGGATGGATAACTCAACCAATACTTGGAAATACAAGAATTTGTCATTAACCTTTCAAAGTAATCTCTATATTACAGATCAGACCAATGAACAAATATGGAAAATAAGAACAATTCTAAGAACTATACTTTCTAATGTATAAACAATTCAACACGTACCTATGAAGAAATTGAGAAGACACATAAATGCAATATCAATATCTAGACTCTACATGAACAGCGTGATGAACTCAAGTCGCATCCTTGAGACATTCCTCAAGTATCTACCTAATTAGTTACTCATGCTCTAGAGTAACTCCTAAACTATTCCACTTATAAGTGCATATTTTTGTGCACTTCTGGGATGCTAGGTGTGTCCTCTGACGGTGGAATGATGAGCTCTATTTATGGGGATGAATTTGGGCTTTGGTCGCGAGGTTATACCGGCGGCACATGCTAATGGCACATCGAGATTCGCGGAATATCCTAAGGCATCTCGATATCTTGAATCCTGGCCATCCAAAACATACCCTAGACCTTTTCCTTGCGTGTGCCGTTGGACTTCCAGGCGGCACGGGCAACAACACATCCGATTTATACTCTAAAGCTTATCTGCTGACGTCATGCTGACTCAGAGCCGTGTGCCATCAATTGTGCGGACGACAAAGCCAACGACACATGCGAAACTTGCGCACATCAGTATCTTCTCGTTGATTCTAGATGATTCCACTTTGGTTAGACCCTGTTTGGATATTTGAAACACTTAAAAACCCTTTAAGTAGCACCTATTTATAAAATACAATAAATAAATGCTAAATAATATATTTTATCCACTTTATTATGCCATACCTTGGTGCAGCCCTTAATATATTAGTTGGTCTATTATAAATTATCATTATAAATATGTGATAAGAAGACCAAATAACATGTCAATATTTGGGCTGATCAGATGCTCTTTCACTTACGTTTTGATTGTCAGGGACTAAAGTGAAACGGACTTGAAGTTAGAGGACCAAATTCACACTTTGGCCAAAAAATAATTTAAATTACGTCCCTCCCACCTCAATCATTATCTTATATGTGTAGGAAATTATTAATATAGTTTATTCTTGTGAATATACAATATAGTTATTGTTAGGAATTGTGCCCTAGGGCCAATCCTCTTTTATATATGTTATGAACATATGGATTAATTTACAAACATAAATTAATGGTTTTCACATTATTAGCATGTGTACTGTGATTACGTCCATGATTAATTATAAGATAATTAATCTAAATCTGTCCCTGATCGATTGTTTTCGTGGGAGCGAAAATGGACTAAGATCAGCATGACCTCGGTGCATAGGGATGCACGCACTAGATGCTGGAACGAGAGTCATGGTGCAATTACGTAAGGGGTTACGAGTTGCTGGACTGACCCGGAGAGTCCTGCATGGGTTTAGTCATCAGCTTGCCTCTCTTGTACGCCTGTCACGACGCCTTAGACCTGAGGTCATCATTATTCCGGCGTTGCGGTTGTTAGACTTTGGCTTAGTCTAACGTTGCCCGTAGTAGGGTAGCCCTAAGGGCTAAGTACGGGTTTGGTTGATTGCCGTGCTGAGGAATGTGGACTGACCAAAATTGGGATTTTGTTCCTCATTAAATTGGGAGATATCTTATTGGCGCCCTCGATGAGTCTGTCCAGGAAATGCGTGGCCACGCTAGAGAATGGGACTTACTCAAGGAGATCGAGAAAGTAAAGGTTTGGATCATGGATGACTTTCCTGTGCCTGATCCATAACCAAGATATCGCAGAACAATAGGGTCGGTGCCAAGGAGGTACGAAGGTTAAAATCGGTTTTGGTAACAAACGATCACTCACGTGTTTTGGGTAGTCGCGATGGCTTGCTAGAGTCCGCTCACGACTTGTAGGACATAGGGATGACCTACTGCCAACTTCACGTGGGGCCTGCTGGGTCACACACGAGCAGGATTAGAACACACTTTATAAGGGACACGAATTAGGGTAATTCGTGGGTCACTCCGTGGCCTAATTTAAGACACAGAGGAAATGTCTGGGACATTATGTCTTGTCTTAAATTTTCTACAGTTTAAATAATTGTTAAATGATTAATAGAGATTAATTATTTACAATTTAAATATTAGGAATAATAAATCAAATAATTCCTAAAAGTTAGGAGATTATTGATTTATAAAATTCCCTAATATTGGCATAGAGGGTGGCGCCTCATTTTAAGGTGATTTAATTAATAAAAATGTTTTATTAATTTAAGTCATGAATTTGAATTTGAATTTGAGATTCAAGATTTGAATTAAGATATTGGGGTAATATTTTAATTCAATAAAGAATTTAAATTCAGAATTCAAATTTTGAATTAAAGATATTATTGTAATATTTTAATTCAAAAACATTGGAATAAAATAAGTTGGTTATGACTTCCTAATTTTTAGGAGTTATTTTTGATTTATAAAATTCCAATAAATTGAAGCAACTAGGCGCCTATCTCATGTGGGTCCCATTGGAAGATTTGATCTTCAATTTGATTCTATGAGATAGGGATTTGAATTTGAATTAAAATATTATGGTAATATTTTAATTAGATATTCAAGTCTTAAAGATATGATATTATTGTAATATCATGATTTTATATTTATAAAATTACCATAATTTTGGTAATTATATAGATCAAAAGTCGCCTAGCTCAAAAATAAGTCATGCACTTTCGTGAAAAACCCTAGCTCTTGTGAGAAGTCGAAATTCATCCTTGTAGAGAGAGAAATTTCGCCACCCACCTTCCTAGACAGAGAAGTCGATTTTCTTCTAAGGGGTTAGGAGAGAAATCGAAGTTGTGGGTTTCTAGGGTTCTTGAGAGAAGAAGAACAAAACGAGTTTTGTTGCTGTCTTCTGCTCTATTGCGCCACCTAGCCTGAATTCAGAGAAGGAGTTCCTGAGTTCATCAACTGTAGATTCAATCCCGAGTTTCTTTGGAGAAAGAAGTAAGGAGGCTAGCACCTCGTGTTCGGGAAACTGTTCGTGCAAACGGACTTCTAGACTCGCCAAGTTCAACCATCTGATTGAAAGCTTGAGGTATAACACTTTTCGTATCTGGTTTTAAAATCAACTAGCGGATCTCAGGGTGGGTTTTTCCTGGGGAGCGCAAGTTTTTTTGTTATACGTTTTGCTTCCGCTGCGTGTTTTCCCTGGGATTTCCCAACAGTGGTATCAGAGCCAGGTTAGTCCTGGATTTAAAATCATTTTGTGTACATGTGATGTATGCTTGGCGTGTTTTACCTGTTTCAATCACGTTTTGGTTTTACAAAATCCACCGATTATTTTTCCAAAAATAGAATCTACAAGAAAAGGTGCAAATTTATGTATGTGATACATAAAGAAATCAATATGATTGATTTGAAAATTTTTCTTGCAAGTTTAGGCCAAAGTCGAAATTCCCATATAATTATGGTTAAAAGTGTTTTAATCATAATATTATGTGGGTGACTGAAAATTTAATAAAATTATGAATTTTAAAATTTTTGGGTCAATAATTAAAATTTTGGAATATGATTCCTGAATTTTATAATTATTGATAATGGGCCTAATTTCAAGAAAAAGGCATGTTAAAATTGCACACCCTAATTAACACCTACAAAAATCGTTTTTGATATGTGTTGGATATATATTGTGTTTGACATGATTGTATGAAGTGTTCATATATGTAATTGTGTGGTGTTGGATATGGCTCTAGGTTTTGGTGTATACGGCCTGCGTGTCGTCTCCCTCTATCTGATGTAATTTTACTTTTCAGTTTATACCTCAATGTAACTGGGGTTTACTCTCTTGTAATTTTACCTTTCTTTTAGAAGAACTCTCTCATTGGCTTGGGAGAATTATTAGGATAGGTGGGCCATATCTAAACAAGATATATGTTTGTTTTTACATTTAGTTTTTTATGTGATACAAAGCGCTAGATGTATGATTAGGACGCGATTTTAACATGCTATTTACCCCGTTTTGGCGCAATAACTTCGTATACGATACGAGCATGGGGTTTTGCATATGATGCAAGATCCGTGCACATGTTTACGTGTATGTGATACACTTGGGGAATAAACATGTGGCATGACTCGTTTAATTTTAAAAGGAGTTTTAAAATTAAACTATAAAAATGGAACTTTTTCAAAAATCAAACCCTTTTAGAAAATCTTAAGTTTTAATGCCATCAATAAAACACCCAGTTGAAATCTTGTTCATCGTGGAGCGGTGATCGCCCTCAGCGACACGTATCTGCCTTGACCTCGAGGAGACACGGGTGAATGGGGTTTTCAGTTCGACGCCCATTGAAATCTTGGGTCATTAAATGCGGTGATCGCCCTCCGCGACACGTGTTTAAGTGACGCCGTTGATGATATGGGGCTAGGCTTCGGCCTCGTCGTTTGGGCCTTGTCATTCACGAGTTTTATTGTGTGACTTAATGGGGCTATCAAAACGGTTTTGGGCCTCAAGGCATTAGATGGGATAAACATGCCGTGTCATATGATGATACAGTCCCATAAAGATCTAAGAGTCACATAGAGATGTGATTGGTAAGGAGTTACCTACCTAAATAGCTAAAGGATGCATGATCGCCCTCCGCGACGATAGACATTAGTGAAATATGGGTCTTAGCCACTAATAATAAATTTTACTGGCTTTTATAAAATGGTGGATATATTTTATTTTCCTGCTAATTAAACTTTGCATATCTCAATTGTAGAATCAAATGGCAACAAACGTTTCATCACTATCACTGCGATCTGTCCTTCAGAAGGACAAACTGACTCGGACTAACTTTCTCGACTGGTACAGAAATGTGAGAATTGTTCTCACCCAGGAGAGAAAGCTCTACGTCCTAGACAACCCCATCCCTGAACAGCCTGCTGCAAATGCTCCAAGAGCTCAGAAGGATGCTTATGAGAAGCATCAAAATGACTCTGTGGACGTTGCCTGTCTTATGTTCGTTACCATGGTTCCCGAGATTCAGAAGAACTTGGAGAACAAAGGGGCATTTGAGATGATAACACATCTCAAGGAAATGTTCCAAGTACAGGCAAGGCAAGAGAGGTTTGAGACTTCAAAGACTCTTTACTCTTGCAAGATGGCAGAAGGTGGATCTGTGAGTGCCCACGTCTTGAAGATGCAGGGGCACATAGATCACCTTGCTAGGCTGGGATTTCCCGTTTTGCCAGAGCTAGCGACGGATTTGATCCTGCATTCGCTGCCCAGAAGTTATGACCAGTTCGTCTTAAACTTCAAGATGAATGGCATGGAGAAATCAGTGTCTGAACTGCATGGGATGCTGAAGACTGCTGAGGCATCTATTAAGAAGGCGCCTAGCACTGTCTTGTTAGTTCAGAACAAGGGAAAGGGGAAGGGCAAAGGAAAGAGGAAAGGGGATGCTGGGGTTGGTGGGACCAAGCCTGCAGCAAAGCCTAACACACCTCCTGCCAAGAAGGCAAAGACCTCTAAGGATGCAGTTTGTTTCTTCTGCCAGAAGCCAGGTCACTGGAGAAGAAATTGTAAGCTGTACATGGAAGATATGAAGAAGAAGAAGAAGAATGAGACTTCTACTTTAGGTATCTTTGTTATAGGCGTTCACTTGTCTACTCCTACCACTTGGGTATTGGATACTGCTTGTGGTTCTCACATATGTACTAATGTGCAGGGGTTGAGAAGAAGTAGAAAGCTGAGCAGAGGCGAGGTGGACCTACGTGTGGGCAATGGAGCAAGGGTTGCTGCTGTTGCTGTAGGGACATACGAGCTTGTTTTGCCCACTGGGCTTATTTTGTCTTTGAATAATTGTTATTACGTTCCATGTTTAAGTTCAAACATTATATCACTTTCTTATTTGGATAAGGAAGGTTTTATTTGTGTGAATGGTAATGGAAAATGTTCAATTTATAAGAATGATGTGTTATATGCTTATGGAGATCTGCATGATAACCACTATATCTTAGAATTGAAACAAAGACATAATAATGATATCTATAACGTTGATACCAAAAGGATTAAGGTTGGCGAACCTAATCATGCGTACCTTTGGCACTGTCGTCTAGGTCATATAAACGAGAGAAGCCTTGAGAAGCTCCATAGAGATGGACTTCTAAGCTCATTTCATTTTGAATCATATGATGCTTGCGAATCCTGTTTACTTGGCAAGATGACAAAAGCGCCTTTCACAGGACAGAGTGAGAGGGCATCCGACTTATTGGGAATCATACATAGTGATGTATGTGGACCCATGAGTGTTCATGCCAGAGGAGGTTACTCCTACTTCATTACGTTCACTGATGACTTTAGTAGATATGGGTATAACTACTTAATGAAGCACAAGTCAGAGTCTTTTGAAATGTTCAAAAGATTTCAAAATGAAGTTGAGAACCAGCTTGACAAGAAAATAAAGATCCTTCGATCTGATCGAGGAGGCGAATATTTGAGTCAAGAATTCACTGATCATCTTAGTAGTTGTGGAATAGTTTCACAACTGACTCCTCCTGGAACACCACAGTGGAATGGTGTGTCTGAAAGGAGAAATCGAACTTTATTGGATATGGTTCGATCTATGATGAGTCAGACCGATCTTCCGCCATCCTTTTGGGGATATGCTTTAGAAGCTGCCGCGTTCACACTTAACCGTGTTCCGTCCAAAGCTGTTGAGAAGACACCATATGAGATATGCAAAGGGAAGAGTCCCAATTTGTCCTACCTCAAGGTTTGGGGATGTGAGGTTTATGTTAAGCAACAGCCTAACGATAAACTGTCTCCCAAATCCCTCAAGTGTCTGTTTGTGGGATACCCTAAAGTGACGAAAGGGTATTACGTCTACTGCCCAACTGACAACAAAGTGTTTGTCGTCAGGAGTGGATTCTTCTTAGAGAAGGATCTGGTTTCCAAAAGAATCAATGGGAGTAAGATAGAGCTTGAAGAAGTTCAAGCTCCACAAGACAAATCAGAGGCGCAGACGGAAACTGGAGAAGTTCCACAAGAAGTTGTGGAAGCTACTCCACAAACACAAGGACCACGAAGGTCTGATAGAACACGTTTTCAGCCAGAGAGATACTATGGGTTCCTCGTGACTGAAAACAAGGATGTGTTGCTCACGGAGCCTGGTGAACCCACCACCTATCAAGAGGTCATCATAGATCCCAACTCAGAGAAATGGGTTGAAGCCATGAAGGCTGAGATGCAGTCCATGTACGACAACCAAGTTTGGACCTTGGTCACTCCACCTGAAGGGGTAAAACCCGTAGGGTGCAAGTGGGTTTTCAAGGAGAAAACCGACATGGACGGCAACGTCACCGTCTTCAAGGCGAGGCTAGTTGCGAAGGGATTTACGCAACGTCATGGTATAGACTATGACGAAACGTTTTCGCCTGTTGCAATGGCCAAATCCATTAGGATCCTCCTTGCCATAGCTGCATATTACGACTATGAGATATGGCAGATGGATGTCAAAACAGCATTCCTTAACGGAAGGCTGCCCGAGGATGTGTATATGATACAACCCGAGGGGTTTGAATGTCCTGAGGCACCAGACAAGGTGTGCAAGCTTCAGAGATCCATTTATGGATTGAAGCAAGCATCCAGGAGTTGGAATCATCGTTTTGATGAGGTCGTCAAAGAGTTTGGCTTCCTACAAAACCCTGACGAACCTTGTGTTTACAAGAAGGTTAGTGGGAGCACGATTGTGTTCTTGGTACTGTATGTCGATGACATACTACTCATTGGGAATGATATCTCAACTTTAGAGATTGTAAAATCTTGGTTGGGAAAATCCTTCTCAATGAAGGACCTAGGAGAAGCCGCCTATATTCTAGGAATCAAGATCTATAGGGATAGATCTCGTAGGCTTCTTGGGTTGAGTCAAAGCACGTACTTGGATAAGGTACTGAAGAGGTTCAGTATGCAAGATTCCAAGAAGGGATTCATTCCGATGAATCATGGGCTGACCCTAAGCAAGAAACAGTGTCCGAGGACACTTGTTGAGCGAGGTCGCATGAGTGGGATCCCCTATGCCTCGGCCATAGGATCCATCATGTATGCCATGCTATGTACTCGACCCGATGTGTCGTTTGCCCTGAGTATGACAAGCCGATTCCAACAAGACCCTGGTGAGGATCATTGGATCGCTGTCAAGAATATCCTTAAGTACTTAAGAAGGACTAAGGATGAGTTCTTGGTTTACGGTGGAACTGATGAAGAGCTATGTGTAAGGGGTTACACAGACGCTAGTTTCCAAACCGACCAAGATGACTTCAAATCGCAGTCAGGATATGTGTTTCTCCTGAACGGTGGCAGCGTGAGTTGGAAGAGTTCCAAGCAGAGCACGATTGCCGATTCTACAACGGAGTCCGAGTATATTGCAGCATCGGATGCGGCAAAGGAGGCTGTGTGGATTAGAAAGTTCATCTCCGAGCTTGGTGTGGTTCCGACCATATCTGATCCCATTACCCTGTATTGCGACAATAGTGGAGCTATTGCGCAAGCCAAGGAGCCACGGTCCCACCAGAGGACCAAACATATACTCAGACGTTTTCACCTCGTCAGGGAGATGATTGACAGAGGTGATGTGAAGATTTGCAAAGTAGCAGGCGAGGATAATGTTGCTGATCCTCTGACAAAGCCGCTTGCAAGGGTCATACATGAGAGACATGTATCGTCGATGGGGATTAGACGCATTGATCAGTGTACCTAGGAGTAGGAACAGCTAGATTGATGATTGTACCCTAGTGCAAGTGGGAGTCTGTTAGGAATTGTGCCCTAGGGCCAATCCTCTTTTATATATGTTATGAACATATGGATTAATTTATAGAGATAAATTAATGGTTTTCACATTATTAGCATGTTTACTGTGATTACGTCCATGATTAATTATAAGATAATTAATCTAAATCTGTCCCTGATCGATTGTTTTCGTGGGAGCGAAAATGAACTAAGATCAGCATGACCTCGGTGCATAGGGATGCACGCACTAGATGCTGGAACGAGAGTCATGGTGCAATTACGTAAGGGGTTACGAGTTGCTGGACTGACCCGGAGAGTCCTGCATGGGTTTAGTCATCAGCTTGCCTCTCTTGTACACCTGTCACGACGCCTTAGACCTGAGGTCATCATTATTCCGGCGTTGCAGTTGTCAGACTTTGGCTTAGTCTAACGCTGCCCGTAACAGGGTAGTCATAAGGGCTAAGTACGGGTTTGGTTGATTGCCGTGCTGAGGAATGTGGACTGACCAAAATTGGGATTTTGTTCCCCATTAAATTGGGAGATATCTTACTGGCGCCCTCGATGAGTCTGTCCAGGAAATGCATGGCCATGCTAGATATTGGGACTTACTCAAGGAGATCGAGAAAGTAAAGGTTTGGATCATGGATGACTTTCCTGTGCCTGATCCATAACCAAGATATCGCAGAACAATAGGGTCGGTGCCAAGGAGGTACGAAGGTTAAAATCGGTTTTGGTAACAAACGATCACTCACGTGTTTTGGGTAGTCGCGATGGCTTGCTAGAGTCCGCTCACGACTTGTAGGACATAGGGATGACCTACTGCCAACTTCACGTGGGGCCTGCTGGGTCACACACGAGCAGGATTAGAACACACTTTATAAAGGACACGAATTAGGGTAATTCGTGGGTCACTCCGTGGCCTAATTTAAGACACAGAGGAAATGTCTGGGACATTATGTCTTGTCTTAAATTTTCTACAGTTTAAATAATTGTTAAATGATTAATAGAGATTAATTATTTACAATTTAAATATTAGGAATAATAAATCAAATAATTCCTAAAAGTTAGGAGATTATTGATTTATAAAATTCCCTAATATTGGCATAGAGGGTGGCGCCTCATTTTAAGGTGATTTAATTAATAAAAATGTTTTATTAATTTAAGTCATGAGTTTGAATTTGAATTTGAAATTCAAGATTTGAATTAAGATATTGGGGTAATATTTTAATTCAATAAAGAATTTAAATTCAGAATTCAAATTTTGAATTAAAGATATTATTGTAATATTTTAATTCAAAAACATTGGAATAAAATAAGTTGGTTATGACTTCCTAATTTTTAGGAGTTATTTTTGATTTATAAAATTCCAATAAATTGAAGCAACTAGGCGCCTATCTCATGTGGGTCCCATTGGAAGATTTGATCTTCAATTTGATTCTATGAGATAGGGATTTGAATTTGAATTAAAATATTATGGTAATATTTTAATTAGATATTCAAGTCTTAAAGATATGATATTATTGTAATATCATGATTTTATATTTATAAAATTACCATAATTTTGGTAATTATATAAAGCAAAAGTCGCCTAGCTCAAACTAATGCATACATGCTTGTGAAAAACCCTAGCTCACTTTGAGAAGTCGAATTTCATCCTTGTTGAGAGAGAAATTTCGCCACCCACCTTCCTAGAGAGAGAAGTCGATTTTCTTCTAAGGGGTTAGGAGAGAAATCGAAGTTGTGGGTTTCTAGGGTTCTTGAGAGAAGAAGAACAAAAGGAGTTTTGTTGCTGTCTTCTGCTCTATTGCGCCACCTAGCCTGAATTCAGAGAAGGAATTCCTGAGTTCATCAACTGTAGATTCAATCCCGAGTTTCTTTGGAGAAAGAAGCAAGGAGGCTAGCACCTCGTGTTCGGGAAACTGTTCGTGTGGATTACCGGTGGAGGAAGGACGTGCAAACGGACTTCTAGACTCGCCAAGTTCAACCATCCGATTGAAAGCTTGAGGTATAACACTTTTCGTATCTGGTTTTAAATTCAACTAGAGGATCTCATGGTGGGTTTTTCTTGGGGAGCGCAAGTTTTTTTGTTATACGTTTTGCTTTCGCTGCGTGTTTTCCCTGGGATTTCCCAACAGTTATTGGATTATATATTAATTAAATATAATGATATCATTAATCATTAAACTCCATCAACACACCTCTAATAAACTCACATCTAACTCCATTGTAAGCATTGTCAAGATCCACCTTAATGGCCATAAACCCTCTCTTACACTTCATGTTTCTCATAGAATGAATCATTTAATGAGCAACAACAATGTTATCTATACTAGCCTAGGGATAAAACTACATTGATCTGGGTCAGCCACCTTATCCATAATACCTCTCAACTTATTTGCAACAAGTTAACTTTAATCACAATCTTATAGTCTTATAGACGACTTACATAAATTAATGGTCCTAAAGTCCTTAATTGATGAACAAAAATCAGCTTCAAGATATGTTCGGATTGAAGATTAAGAAGGAGAAGGGAGGGGAAGGGAGAGGTTTGGGACCCCTTCCCCTTGTTTAGAAACTCGAAGATTGTAAGGGAAGAGAATAATGGATTAACTTTTAATCCCTCTTCCTTCTCCTTCCTTCAAAAATTACAAATACCCTAAATCGGATTATTCTCGAGGAGGAGTTACTTCCCCAATCAAAGGGGAGAGTATCCAAACAAACCCATAGGAATTAACACAACTAAAGTATGGTTCACCTCAACCAAAAGTCTAGGAACAAGGATTATTGAATATAACTTTCACAAACTCTCTTTTGCAATTTAGTCCCTGCGTTTTATTTCATTAAATCAGAATTAAAAAAAAAAAAACATTTTGGTCCCTAAACCTTAAAACCCTAAACCCTCCCCACTATTTACTAAAAAAACTCCTTTATAACAAAAATCCTTTATCTCTCCTTTACAAACTCACCCCTCCATTTAAATCCCTTTAACTCTCAACCCTAATCCAAACGCACACTAACTCGTTGAGACCTTCGTGGATACCAACTGTTTGTGCTGACATTTTGATTGTTTGTCGCTAGAGTTGGTCATTAAGCATGTTGATCTTCATGGCAAGAGATTTAAACGAATCCATTATTGTAAAGGTATTGCTAGAGTAGACGTCTTGCCTAAGAGGTGTCGCAGGAGCGATCTCTAGGACTAGCAGATCACTGTCTCCTTGTGTTGCCATGAGGGCAATCATTAGACTGGCATTAGGAAGAGTTGTGTTAACATGTTGTGCCCCGAATATATTTGAAGTAGGGGTTTGTCTCCCATTAATTTCATTTATCAACCCTAGTATCGCGTTAAGGTAATTCCTTATATTAGCCATTTGGGTTTTCATGAAAGTGATCTCGGTCATCTGACTTTGCAACTGATTACGAAGGTTAATCTCTTTGTTTGCAGGCCCATTGATAATAGTTGGCAGGGCCGAAACTTGAATGGAATTTTTAGTGCTTGAATCCATAACGATTGTTGGTGTGTGTGTTGTAGTAATAGAAGACTGTTGGTCTTGGGCCTTCAATCAGATTTCCTTATTAACCTGCAAAGACATGACAAAAAGAGGAAGTTAGTAAATAGGCATTTGCATGGTTGCTTTGGCATTTGGGTGTATGACATGCATGCAGACTTTATAAATTCTTCCTGTGAACATGGGTTAAACTAGAAAATCAACGTTGACTATTCGATTGTGGAAGGTTTGTTTCGCACCATCGATGTTGTTTTTAATCTTATAGGAACCTTTGGTCCTCGATAAGAAACCCATTACTAGGAGCTGTCCCTAGTAATATTATCGTTTGACTATGATGTCATACTTCAACCATTAGCCAAAACAATCATCTAAAATGCAAGAGTATGCAGAGAGAAGTGAACATGGCTCATTGAGGTAGCTTGTACCTTGGTGGGATCAATTATGCATGGGCATGTATGAATTATGTAAGAATAGAATTTCTCTTGGGCTTTCTTTTAATTTCTCAAAAAACAATAATTCCAGCCCATTTTATGTTAAAAGCGGATTCCCTAATAAATCAAAATATTTAAAAGTGGGTCACGAATCTAAAAACTATTTTTGAGGGATGAGTTTATTTTTGGGAAGATTACTTTGTTAAAAATCTCCTCCGTTTTTTAAAAAAAAAAAATATTTATTTTTTGAAAGACTATTTTAGGAAATCACTTATGAAAACCCTCTTTTAGAAAGGATTTATTCTTGAAAAATGCTAGTTAAATCAAGTTCATAAAAGTCATTTTAAAGAGTGAGAGAAGAAGTGACATGAGATGACAACATTTTCACAAAATGTTTCCTTTTGAAAAAGGCTTTCATTATTTTTATTATTATTTTCCTTTTGAGAGAGATACCAAAAGGATGATTTTTGAAAATTCTTTCCTTTTTGAAAAAAATGCTCATGATGATACAGCATGCTATGCAAGAAAAGTTTGCCCTCATGTGTCCTTATAAGGTATCATTATAGGTCATCTTAAAAAGGGAAAGCCCATAGGTCTATTATGTGTAGCTTGGACAGTCTAAATATCCTAAAAAGCCAAAGAATTGCTCCCACCTTCTAGGGTGAGAACCCCATCACACAAACCATCTCACATGGAAAATATCCTCTCATTGGTCTGACCCATACAACAGGTAACAATCCAAGCGAAATTCGTAGAATCAACCTCAGGAGAAGCCTAGTCTCATAGGGAAGTCCCATAGAATCTCTTCTAACTTAGGGCGAATCAACCCCGAGTATAGGGGCAGGTGTGAGGTAATATTGTGTTTTTGCAAGTGTATAAGAAAGAGCGATCCTAAATTTTTTTCTACCCTTCCCTCATCCAAAAAAGTGGATAGCGTGCAAAATAAACTCAACAGATATGACTCATCTATCCTAGGGGAGTGTTATTCCACCTAAGGAGTCTCTAGTTCAATTATGCTTTGAATTATTTATTAGAAAGGATAATTAAAAATAAATAATTAGGCCATTAAAAAAAAAATTCTTTTGTTTTTGGGCTTGACTCTCAAACTATCCTCATTGGAGTCACCAAACTGTCACGCCTGACATTGCGGAGAATGTCAATTATGACTAAAAAAGAGGACTCGCCACCAAATTTTATGAAAAAACTTGGAAGAGAAATTAAAAAGATTTTTTGAAAATAATTTCGAAAAATAATATGGTGGACAAGGCAAATAAGAGAAAAACCAGTTTTGAACCAATATGGTGGATAACGCATACACATATCACATAGGTCATATATATATATGACACATAAGACACACAGCACACATGCACATACGTATATACATATACATTAAATCGCACAGCACACGCAATAGAGAGAAGAACGCGCAGGAAAACTCTTTTGGCTAAAACTACAAAATGTTCCCCAGAAGTTTCAAAAAGTTTCCAAAATTTTCAAATAGGTCCATGGACATGAAATATCTAGGGACTCAAATGAAACATTATAAAAGTTCCCGGGGTCGAAGTGTAATTATGAGAAAAAAGGGTGGCAGAGAGAAATTACAAAATAGTTCAGATTCTAGGTAGGAAATTCAGTTTAGTCCCTATCGGGTACTAAAAGTCATAATTTTAACGGAATTTCCCAACCACTGGAACGCCTTTGGAGAATAACTCCATTGTTCCTTCATTCGGATCCTGAGAACTAACTCATAGGTCTTCTAAACCTACCCCAAGAATGAGATGAAGATGAGAAAAAAAAAATACAAAGAGAAGATAGAAGGTTGGTCGAAATTACGGACTCACAACACGGACTTTCTCTCTCTTCAAGTCAAAGCTCTCTCTCTTTAAAATCTGAAAATTTTCTCTCTTTTCCTCCTCAAAAGTATTACAAAAATGTCCTCTATTTATAAAGGTAAAAGGAGAATCAATCGAGATACAAAAATTAATGTTAATTAAAACACATGAATCACAAAATCAGACTCAATCAACAAATTAAAATTGGTGATCAAATTCTGAAAATCTGATATGATTTGGGTCAAAATCAAAAATTTAATATGATCAAAATTCATCCCCAAGTAACTTCCTATTCTCTAATTTTCGTGCTTCATGGTTAAGTAATTTCCCTTTTGTTCTTGTATGTGCTTGGTGGCTAAGGAATAGTTGATAATCAATCTTTCTTAAAGATAACTTAATGCTAAGAATAATACTAGAGCCTCACAAGTATTACTATATATTAAGATATATTATAGATGCTAACCCAAGGTCGAATCTCTCGCGGAACTTCTAGGAATTTTAACAAGTGATTGTATCAAGAACAAGCCTTGATGAACACGGGACAGAGTTTTATAAAGGTGAATTGTAGTAATAAAAACTTCTAAGGTAAAGAAAGAATTTATCTGGCGAACGATGGATATAACTAATGAGTGAGAGCATCCCACGGAGATATCTCGAACTCGGCCTTCCCTGCTCAATAAAAGATAACGGAAGAGTTTATAAATAGATATGCTTATTAAGTCCACATACTTTTGTATACCCCGATGACTCAAGAGTAATTTAGTTATTAGATCAATTAGTATTGCCACCTGAGAAATAGTAATTAATACTAACAACTTTCATGATAGATTAATGGCACAAGATAGGATTTAGATCATAACTCTATCTACCGATCTAAACCTATTGCTAATTGTTTCTTGACTCAAACCTTCATCTAAGAACAACTAACAAATAAACATAACTAAATAAATAAACACTTCCTGGACTATGAAGAACGATGACCTCTGGCCTCCTTCATAATACTCCGCTAGGAAGCAAGGATGTTTAGCCTCTCACTATGGAGAAACAACTAAAACCTTGATTAGATCCCATATGAAGACTTCTTGATGCTTGTTGCGTGTGTTCTCTGTTTTTTTCTTGTGTTTCAAGTGCGCTCTGAGGGTGGAATGACGAGCTCTATTTATAGGCATGAAATTGGGCTTGGGCCGTGACCGGACACCCGTCGTAAGGTGTCTAGGCGTGCAATCAAGTTTAATTATACTCGAGCCTTGCAAGTATAACTATATTTATTAAAATATAGTATATATGCTAACCCAAGGTCGGATCTCTCGTGAAACTCAATGTAATGAGGCTAAGAGAATTGTGACGAAGGTTGTAACTTCTTGAATTGAGGGTGGTCACGATGTAATAAGATAATAAGAGAGTCAAAACAATACTTGAGAGAAAACCCTTGATGCGGACACCCGTCGTAAGGTGTCAAACACGTCAAATTAAATTTATACTCGAGCCTCGCAAGTATAAACTATATTTATTAAAATATAGTATAGATGCTTAACCCAAGGTCGAACTCTCGCGGAACTTCGTGGTTAAAGATAACTATTATTTATATGAATGACTATGAATTTAGGTGAGGCTATAAAGATATTTATAAGAACATCTATATAAAGACACGGTAACAATAATATAAAGATATCCTAGAGAATAATCATGAATTCTACTATCATAGTTCATCAAGACACAGGATTGAAATATTACTCTAGTTATGTCACTAACCACATTCAAAGATATTATCAAAACTTCGAATATTACCAAGAACAATGGTGAAAGATATAAGATTAGGATAAGTAACTCATCTAAAAGTAGATCATAGAGTTTGCCTTTTAAGTTTTTTTTTTTATTTTTTCCGCTACGCTCGCTCTATGATTTTCCAACAGAATTGTCTTATCAAATCTTGAGGTAGGTCGATAAACATAGTCGTTGCCTCGTTTTGCTGTCAAAGCATCAAGTTGGTGCTTTCGAGCTCGACTTTCTTCACGGGCTTGACTTCTTCTATCAAGGGTTGTGTTTCCAGCCAGGTATTCTTCCTCCATCTTCTTCATGGCAATGACCCACTTTTCAATTGAACAGCCTGGTGATGTGACTTGAGTTCACCATGTTTCGTTGTTAAGTCCAGATATAGATGTTGTTTTTATGAGGTATGACTAACTCTTTCAAGTGTACTTGTTGAAGTTTGTTATATATGAGTAGTAGATCATATTTTGTTAAAGTATTGAGACCTTGGCATTCCCGGAGTCTGCCTCTCTCACATTAACGAAGTAGCCCTTCAGGGTTTGCTAAAGGGTGGTTTACAATATCTTGTTTGCATATTATGAGTGCCATACATATATATATACATTTGTTTATTGTTCCGATGTGACAATAATATAGGTTGTCCCGAAGAGCTTTGACAAATAGCTCATGAATCCAGTCATGGATGAGTTACCAATCCTAACTTGTATGCTCTCTATTGTTTGATTGATTGTGTTTATAGTTTAAATGCATGTCCTCACATAGAAAAGAATTGCATATTTATTATCTAATTTTTATAATGAATGAACTATGATAGTCCATCTCTAGGCTTTTCTCTCAAGTATTGTTTTGACTCATTAAGATCTTATTAAATCGTGACAACCCTCAGGAATAGAAGTTATAGTCTTCGTCACAATTCTTCTTACCTCATCACATTGAGTTCCGCAAGAGTTCGACCTTGAGTGTGCATTTATACTATATCTTTAATAAATATAGTAATACTTGCAAGGCTCGAGTATTATTAATTTGACGTGTTTGACACCTTACGACGGGTGTCCGCGCATCAGCAGGCCTTATAGTCATTTTCATCTAAGGCTAACTGGGGTATCTTTTTACGAGTGAAATACTCTCATTCGGCTTTTAATTCTTTTATTTCCCTAGTTAGTTGCTCTATTATGCTCATCATGGCCTCAGTTTTATCCTCCGTAACCCTTCTCCGATTATGTTTCCTAACAGCAACATCCTTAATCAACTCCCAAGCTTCTTCAGCATCTAACTTGGTGATAGATCCATTAGCTGACGCATCCAAGTGGTCGGCATTGTCTGGAAGGAGTCCGTTACAGAAGTAATTGACCAGATTCTCCTCGCTATAGTGATGGTTTGGGCATCTGTATAACAATTCCTAGAATTTGTCCAAGTAATCTAATAATGGTTCCTTTTCATATTGTTCCACTATTGAAATCTCCTTCTTTGCGATTGAAACTTTAGGTTCAGGGAAATACTTATTCAGAAAGATACGTCTTAAATTTTCCCAGGATGCATAGGCATTTTTCTCATAGGTTGCCCAGAGACTGTACCATTCCAGACTTCCTCTACTTGGGTTCTGTTGGGAAATCGCCATGCTTATAAAGCAGCGGAAACGGATATAAAACAAAAATTTTAAACCAAACATAGCGATTTCTTTCCCAATAGATCCGCTATATGGATCTGTATCGGTGTAAGGACAAGAATTTACCCAAATCGATCGGCTGTTCTTTGCGTTAACGAATGTGAGGAGTCCACTCCGAGTGTGCTCCCTCCACCGGTGATCCACACGAACAGTTTGGTAGATGCCTAGGTGCTAGCCACGTTCACTTCTCCAAGCAAACCGGGAGCCTTATCTACGGTGTTCTTGGGTTCAAGAACACTTCTCAAACTCCAAGATAAGATGGAGCCTATGATCAAGAATGTGGTTCTTGATCTCACACACAACCTCA
>QANZ01044514.1:0-15771 GCA_003254925.1 Chamaecrista fasciculata
TACCACCAACTCCAACACTCCCTCCGACGCCTCCACCTCCACCACCTCTTGCACCACCACCTGCACCAACACTTCCTCCTACACCACCTCCACCAACACTTCCTCCTACACCACCTCCACCTCCAACTCCCCCACCACCACCTGCACCCACACTTCCTCCACCTCCAACTCCAATGCTTCCACCACCACCACCACCTCCTTGCCCACTATTTTTGTCACTTTCACCGCCACTAAAACCTCCTCCACTTCCTCCAATACCACCACAATGTTGAACTTTTCGCCCTTCTCCTACCCACAGTGCCATCAACATCAATACCACCACGAGCATTTTTGAGTTGTGTGAAAAACTACCCATCGTTATAAGGAATCGAAAGCAATGAGATAAATTATATATGTTACGATGAATTTCCAATTTGCAGTTCTATGGGACATTAGGTTTGGCAAAGAACCCTATTTATAGGAGAGGACTATAGTGGGGTGTTTCATGTTTTTGATGAGGCCACTAGCATTAAGGGTGCTCGAATTTTCTGTAAACTTTGACATGGGTTGCTCATGACCGCGGATGTATATGCTACCTGTAATTGCACTTATATTCTCAACCAAATTTAGTGCACCTGCCGGCATGAAGCTATTTTCACCACCCAGAAACGTGTCAGTATGGCATGCATGGAGTGTGTAATGTTGGCTATCAAAAGACCTTGAGAAAAATATTAAAATAGTTCCTCAATGATGGCAATCCCAATTTATTCTCCACTATATCTTTCGACAAATCACCAAATACAACGTGCCCAAATTCTGATTTCTCATACAAGGTTGGTTCCTACAAGTGGCAAGGGCCATCTTGTAGAAGAAGAAATCATTAACAGTGATGCCAGCATATGTGGTTCACAAACCCAGCATTTCTTCAGTTGGGGCGGGCTGGATTTACTCAAATGATCTTATGGGCCTTGCTATACCCACTGTTTTCCATTGGGTTTTTCTTGTTTTCTGTTTTAGTGTATTTCTCCACATGGGAATTTTGCTTTTATTTGGACGACACTTTAACTTTCTCTAGTAAGTTGGACATAATTTATATATTTTATAATCTCAACTTTATGAATTTGAGTATTTAAATATTCAATTATATATATATCCTATGTCACCGCCAAAAAAAGAAAAGAAAAGAAAGCTTCTTTAAATAACTATAACAATATAACTCCATGTAAGAATCATTGACTTCTACCGAGAATCAAGTATTCAGGTTTAATTGTTGGATGGAATAAACATTTAATATTGTATATTATCAATGCCATTTTATAACCAACATATTTACTTATTTCCCATTTCCTAATTCATAATACCGAAAATTTTGATATCGCTAATTACTCAATATTGAAATCCTTATCTATTTTTAATCGCACAAATTTTACAATTAACTTAACTCTTAATAAACTATCTGGAACTAGAACAATATTAATACAAACAAAATCAAAGGATGTGACCTACACTCTGAAGACTTCCCATACATGGAAATGGGACATTGGCGGTACCTTTGAATGGTATAATACACTATCTATCCCAACCAGAAGGCCTCCTCCTTTCTCTAGGTCTCGAGCTGCAGCAAAACAATTTTTAAAAAATTTTAAAAATTCATCAGCAAATCAGCAATCACATTATCCTCCAAATATGTATTCATATCTCTTTACAATCCAATACAGTAAGTTATGATCAGAAAAGTAACCTGTCTGTGTTCTTCTGGCCAGCGCTAGCTCCAGAGTTCTGACTAGCTGCATTTCCAGCCGAACTAGCAGGGCCAGATGAAGCAGCAGTCTGATTAGTGCTTATGTCCCCACCAATTGATCCACCAGATACGAAGCCACGGAGGGTCGGTCTCTTATTAGCAGGCACGCTTATATTGTTGTTACTGAAGGATTGATTTTGAGAGTTTGATGAAGCAGCAACGAAGCTACTCTTAAATTGTGCCATCATTCCTGTCCGCAGCGAATTTACAGTGGCAGACCGGTTTGAAACTGGGCTAGGTGAAGGGTTGCTAGACTCTGGAGTATATCCAATACCCAGGCCATAATCCACTCCACGCACACCTCGACCACCACCACTACCTCCACCACCTCCTCCTCTCCCTTTACCTTTTCTCCCACCTGCCCAACACATGACAATTTAGTAACTATTTTCCCCAATCAAGAAATTGCTAAAATCAGGAGTTATACTGCTCTTGGACTCAAGAGAACCAGAAAATACAACTTATAACATTCACAGCAACATGGAATTTGATCTTAAGCAAGCCTTTAACATATTATAAAGCATAATACTTCAAGCTACAGACCATACCTCCTTTTCTTGCATCACGTTTGGACCTGAATCTCCCATCCTAATGATTTTACACAATGAATATCATTAAATCATTCAAGATCACAAATAAGATCTAAAGCTTTCAGCAGCATCTTAAAGATAGCAAAATGACACATACGCAAGTTTCAGACATGAACTGTTACAGTACAGAAATACAACAATATGGATATAATATGTTACTCATGGCTTATCGATCTCTTTGACTTCTTTCCTTCTTTGACCAAAGAAGAAAATTATTATTTCAAGAAGAAACAAATGTGCATCTGAGAGAACACAAATCCCTTATGGAAAAATGGTAAAATAAAAACAAGAAACAGGTAATCAATCTCCCAATCACCAATATGCACAACCTACTACAACCGCCAAAAAGAGAAATCACAACACCAACATGCACAACCGAATTCAAATAATTACATGGTTGCAAATGAGTAAAACGGTTAATGGAGAACCTCTTGTGAGAATTATGTATGTGCTTTACTTACTAATAAGCTTAATAAGGCTTTTGCAGATGCAAGATAACAACGAAAATGCTTCAATGAATAAACCACAACAATTTCCATATCCAAATAAAGAATTCAGCAACATTAGGAATGATATAATATCTAACAGAAAAGAGTAAGCTGGCTCCTCTACAGTTCAATCAAAACAAGAATTGAATGACATTTGTGACCACTGCTATTATCAAACTTAACAATATCTAAAATGAAAATACATAAGGAAACTTTCTATGAACCAACAAAACCTACAAGGATACATAGAGATGATAGGAGAGTCTACAAAACCTTCAATCACAATAACCAATAACAAATATTTGTATAGGGAAGCCGGCAAGCTTGAGTCAGATTCATTGACGAAAATAGATAAAATTTATTCAGATAAAAATTATTAAGAAAAATATTACCTTCATAGCAAGATCCATCAACTCCACAGACACATTCTGACCAGCTGCTACTAAGCTATTAACCAATTCACCAGCAAAGCGTGCTTCTTTCTGAGTTATAAGTGTATATGCAACCCCATCTTTGTCACCAGCACGGCCTGTTCTACCAATACGATGTACATGCATATCCATATCTTTCGCAATATCAAAGTTTACCACCGACTTAATTGACTTGATGTCAAGACCACGTGCAGCAACATCAGTTGCAATAAGCACATGGTAGGCACCAGATTTAAACTTCTGCAAGATATCCATACGAGAAGCTTGATCTTTGTCACCATGCAGAGCTGCCACTTTAAAGCTCCTTTGAGCCACTTGTGATTCAATTTCATCCACAGTAGCCTTTTTGGAAGCAAATACTAAGACATCACCTTCATCAATCATTCCAGGCAGCTTCTCAAGAAGCCACGGCAATTTCTCTGAATCAGAAGGAATCACTTGAACAACTTGGGTTATATCTTCATTTGCCATTCCAACCTCCCCAACTGTTACTCTAACAGGATCAGTAAGAATTTCCCTCGCCAACTTCTCAACTTTACGGGGCATTGTTGCAGAAAAAAGTAAGGTTTGTCGATCAGGCCTGATCTGACCGACAATAGACCTTACCTGTGGCTCAAATCCAAGGTCAAACATCCGATCAGCCTCATCAAGCACCAAATAAGTTGCTCTCATCATTGTAACTGCCTTCATTTTCAGCATGTCTATCAATCTGCCAGGGGTAGCAACAACTATCTCACAGCCTGCCTTGAGTTCTTTGAACTGATCAAGTTTTGACATTCCACCGTAGACAGCAGAGACACGAATTCCATAGGGCTTTGCAAATTTCTTAGACTCCAAGTATATCTGATGTGCCAGTTCTCTAGTGGGTGCACATATTACTCCTATAGGACCTTCTTCCTTCTGAAGTTCAGGCTGATCCATGATATGCACAATCATAGGAAGCACAAAGGCAGCAGTTTTACCAGAACCAGTTTTTGCTATACCAATTATATCTCGACCAGAGAGCACAATTGGTAAAGCTTGGCACTGTATTGACGTTGGCTTCTCATAACTTTGCTTCTTTATGGCATTCATAAGTTGTGGAGAGAAACCACAGTCTTCAAATGTCTTGACTGGCTTCGGAACATCAAAGCCTGATATACGAATGGCCAAACTCTTTCGGTAGTCAGCAACTTCTTGCTCACTCATACCTGTAGTAGGTTGACAACATAGTCATTAGCAGTCCAATTCCAATAGTCTCAAATAAACTCAACTGGGAGAGAAAATAACGACCGGAGCGATAAGTGTGAACAAAAAAGTTCCAGATTGAGTTTTCAACTTCTACTTTCTAATAACCCAAAAGTGATAAATAGAAATTGAAATCAAGGGGGAAAATGAACTATATGTGTGAACAAAAACTAGCAGAACTGAGGTTAAATCGTGTGAGCCACAAACCTGAAATTGAAGGATTCTCCTCGTAAAAATCCTTGGTAAAGGGCTCGTACTCAATGGAACTGTGATCCAGAGCAGGTATCGGCTCTATTTTCTTCTTATCGAGAACGATGGGATTGTCGTCAGAGTCATACTCTATCAGTCCGGCGTCTACAGCCTTCGCAGCTGCATAAACCTCCTCGTCGGAATCATATCCAGCCTGCAGAGCCTCAGACGCTAGGGTCAACCCAACGTCCTTCTTCGCTCTCAAGAAACTGTCCATGGGGTCGTCCTCATCATCGTCTCTATACCGGTCTTCTGCCTTCTCCTTCGGCTGCGGAGGCGGCGCGGTCTTCATCTCCTCGTGAATCCCTTCCATGAACGCATCTAGGGGATCAATATCATCGTTGTCACCATCGTTTTTGCTGCCATTATCAGCCTCATTATCGTCATAGTCGATGTTGTCAAGATCAGTGTCCTCGTAATTATCATGCCCGTGACGCGACGAAGGAGGAACATACAGTCGCTGAGGAGTCTGAGATTGCTCAAAATTATAGGTTGATTGCCGGTTTATGCCAAATCCCTCAAATCCGAACTTTCTCTTCGACATGTCCGATTGTGTCTATGATAACACACTCGCTCAAACAGATAGCAAGAAACAAACCCTAACTGAGTCTCCAGAAAGCTGAAAATTATGGTTCAGGAAAATAAAATATATAGAAAGTAAAAGAAAATTAGAATTTAGGGGGACAAATTCAGCTAAACATGAGCATAGGAGTGAGTTATAAGTTATAACTAGGTCGCTTCTGTCTTCGCACGCAGTAAATGATCACACCAGAAAATCTCCGGAGCGAGAAGCGATGACGACGGTCGAGAAATCGGGATAGATATATATGAGACATCGCTATTTGAATGGATACTGAAACTTAATCGCATAATTTAGGGCTTAAGCCCAGTAATTAATTTAGTAGGCCCGTAAACCAACAACAAAGCTTTTTAACTACAAACTATATCTTTATATCCGTCTAGAGTCTCCTTGGTTTTGGTTTCTTCTCTGTTGGGCCTCGAGCCCAGTTTGTTTTCTTTCTTAACCTACCAAAACAAAAGAAAAATGACTTCTTGACCAATAAATAATAAATAATTCACTCTTATTGAATCAGTCAAAAAAAAAAATTTACTCTTATTGAAGAACTTCATTTTTAAAATACGAAGGTCATAATTATTTTAACGACCCTTGTCCCTTGGTCTTTTTTCAGCTTATATACTAATCGTAATCGACATTATCAATGCAAGATTATTACTTAAGTTAATCCAATCACTTAAGTCTTAACACTAGACATTATTATCTATATATATATATATTTGGCCTGACATTATCATCTATATACTTTGTAGAAATTGGCTATTTTAGGCGATAGTTGTAACTGCAACCCAAGTTATTCCCCACGAGTCAAGAGATAGTCTAATCTTATGTACCCAATATCTAATAAGTGAGTTTTAAGACTCAGTATATTATGTTATTTATTTTCTACAAGATTGTATACTTTAGTTTGAAAATTGAAATGACTATAGAAAAATGATAGGAGGAGAAAGTGCGAGGTGTAACGTGAGGGGTGATTTGCTATTTTAATTTGACGAGATTCAATTCTCGCAGTTGCAAAAGTGGTGGTGGAACGAAAACAATGGAGTAAGAGGGAAAGAGAAAAATAGTAAAAACACAAAATTGGAATTAGAAGGGGTTATATAAATGAGGCAGAGGAAGGTAATTGAACATCAATCACAATAAAACAGTAAGAAGGGGTTTCAAGTTTTTCTTTGTCTCTGCTTCTGGAATTCGCAAATAAAAAAGTAGAGACAATGGAATACATAAACAGTAAAAGCCTTGTCCTCAATCTGGTCCTCCTCCTTTCCGTCTCCGCCAATGCCATTCCCATAACCCGAAGCAGAGGCCTTGCTCAGGCACCATCTCCATCAGTATCGTTGTCGTCGGTGTCGTCGTCATCGTCGTCGTTCACACTCATGTCATCGGGATTGAGCCAGATGGACACAAAGGCATCAGGTGATGTTGGATAGTTTGTAATATTATAATATATAAAAGTATGAAAAGTTCAATTTAAAAAGTTTTGTTGGTCACACCTCAAAGTCATTCATTAATTTATATTTCTTTTATTTATCTATTTTTTTTACTTATTATTTTCTAACAGGTGAGCTAGCCGAGTTATGCAAAGACGGAGAGAACATCAAACTCTGCATGGACTCACTCGCACCCGTGGTTCGAGGAGCCTTGGACCCAGTGGTGGCTGCTGTCACAGAAATTGGGTTGACATTGAACATGACAGACAAGCTCATTAACACAATCAGCACATTGAAGGCAGATCCCAAAACATCAAAGGGAATAATGGACGCACTTGACATTTGCAAAGATCAGTATGATTCAATTGTCGATACCATTAAGAGCTGTTTGGAATTGATTCACCAAAACCAAGTGTACGAAGCCTATATGCAGTTTTCGTCTGTCATTTCTTACCAACAATCCTGTGAGGATGCTTTCACTGAGAGCCCAGGTGAGGTCTTCCCATTCGCCAATGATTCCAAAATGCTGTACCAGCTTGGCGGCAACTGCTTGGCCATCTTGATGCATATGGCTGGTGTAACCCCGTTCTATTAAACAAACAAACACACCTTTTTAATTCCTTAATCTTCATTTCATTTGCTTTTTTCATTCATTCATTATAGGCGGGATTTCAACAACCATCCACCCCTCTTACCAATATTCTTACTGGTTGTATTGTTGTTAAATTAATTAATTACCCTTTTTGTATGCTGAACATCATCATGTAACACTAATATGTACACTCACGACACCCCACGCAATACAACAACAGTTTTAATGAATTAATCCATATTCATATCTCTCTGATCTCTCTCTATATATATAATTCTCTTTAAAAATACTTGTTTAATTTGTGCGTCTAACTTTTTGTGGTGAAATTTTAGATCTCTCTCTCTCTCCCAACAACAACAAAAAAACTGTGTGATGGAATGTAATGAGTTCCGAGAATTCGTTGTCCCCAGACTCCCCACTAGATATTTTGACATCTTGAATTAATTGATAAAATGATAGTTGAGCATCTTACTTGATTTTGTCCTTTTAGGATTTCTCTCATCGATTCTTATATATGTTAATAGGTCAAATGTTCAAATTGATCCTAAATGTATATTATTGAGTTAATTTTGGTCGTAAATGTTGAAATTGATCCTAATTAATGTTGCCATTTAGTTTTATATTGGTCCCAAATTACTGAATATGATCACATTTCTCTCGTTGCAAGTTCAAACTTCAAATATGATGAGTCTAGAGTTATGTGTTGTTTTTTACAAGTACTCTATCTATCAAATTGGGGTCGTCAACAAATGATATCGAATTTGGTTCTGAAAGTGAACCGCTTATTTTATGGTCAAACAAAAAAATTTGTTCATATCTGATCGCGCACATCGCGATGCGCACCAAAAAGACCGGCTAAATATGTAGTATAATGATATTCGCCGGGTCGTATTCTCTTAGGGACTCCCCGAATGTGGAGCACGAGCGATTCAAGACACAAGAAATGATCGATTTGGCTTTAAAAATTTTAAACAAACTAAGAAATGCCGGTAAAAGTGTATTTGTTTAAGAACTAAAGCAAAACTATGAATAAGGGACTAAACTGAATACGAGACAAAACTATAAAAGTGGATAAAAAATGGAGAAATACTTGGAGTTATCGGATGACTAAGCTATCATTGCATCACAAATGATATAGGGAATTCATACTCAGGGACCAAATTGACGTTGCCATGAAAACTCATAGAAAAGATTAATTAACCCAATTAATTAGCTCTTAAACAAGTGACTAATCAACCTAATCAACTAATCCACATCTCAATTAAGTCAAGATAGTTCCTAGAGCTAGTCCAATTGACAATTAAACAACCATCAATTAAGATTATCACAATCAACACTATCACGATAGAGCTTAACAACGAAGAGTATCGATTAAAGAGTCAAATGTGAAATAATCAAGAACAAACTCAGAGAACATAATCAATATCATCAACTACATCAGAAATCTAAGTCAAGTTAAACAACTAAACTAGAATCCCAAATAGACAAGACGATAAACTAAGAAAAACTCCCTAGACGATAGAATCTGGTGCTCTAACTTCATCATCCACACTCCAAGCAAGGTTCTTAGCCGACCATTGGTGGAGAGATGCCAGAGCTGCACTCCCAAACCTCAGTTTCGGCCATGGAGGGTGGTTGAGAATGAAGGAGATGAAGTGGAGAAGTAGAGGGACGAGTTGGAGGCTTGGTGAGGTGAGAATGATGTGTGAATGAGGGTTTTAGGTGGATATAGGTTAAATGATGAGTTGGGTCGGTTTAGGAACAATATTTCGGGTCCTTAGGGTTAAGTTTCGGGATATATGAGTGGAAAATCGGGTTGGGTTTGCAAAAATACGAAATTGGCATGAAAAATCGCGACAAGGCCGTTGGAAAGCCGCTACTGTGCATGGCGGCGGACCAACAGCCTAAGGCACTGCAATTGAGGCCGTTGGAAAGCCGTCAAGGCAAGAGGAGGCTTTCCAACGGCCTAGTCTAAAATAATGGTGTTTTGCCTTCGTTTTGCTCCCGACTTCATTCCGCTTCGATCCCGGCCTTCTTCCACTTCAATCCTTGGGTCTTTGGCTCCTAAAAACTTACAATTGCACTAAGATAAACATGTAAAACCTCAAGGTATAATTAAACACTTAAAACATGAGAGAATTACACTAAAACCCGATAAAATGACCAAAATGCAATTGTGATCTCAATGCAACAATTATCATATCTAGAGGCCTAAAATACCTAATATAGGTTATAAAACATCACAAAACACATCCAAAGACCTCTAGATAGCATGGTATAAACCGACTCGATCAATATCTCTCTTGTTTCAAATTCAACTGCAACGAATTCAGAGTTATAAGTTATTCTTAACGAATCATTTTTGTCTAGTTGGATACGTCAACAAATGAGATCAAATTGAGCTCAAAAGTGAGTTTGGGACTAACAAGTACAAAAATTATGAAAAATTGGTTTCAAATTCACTTTCGAGTCTGATTTCACCACATTTGCTGATGATCCCAATTGGACAAAAAAAATACTCACTAAAAGTAGTAACCCGTAGGTTGTAGCTCTAAATTACTCATTGCATTTAGACTTAAAGCGAGATAAATATGACCAACTTCGTTTATTTGATCATAAAATGATTGACCCACTTTCAAGATTTGATTTGACCTCGTTTGTTGACAATTCTAAATGGATAGAGAAAGTACTCATCAAAAGTAACACATAGCTTTAAACTCTTCACATTCGAACTTGAAATAAGAGAGAGATAACCACGTTCAGTAGCTTGAGAGCAAAATGGAACTAAATGACAACATTTAGGGCCAATTTGAACATTTTGAAACATTTAGGACCAAAATGAACTTAAAAACATACATTTAGAATCAATTTGAGTATTTGACCTATGTTAATAATTTCATGAGCAATATTGGGACTTTCCTGCAAAGCGCGGGGACCAAAGGCAAATTTTCTTCAACTTATTGATCATTGTTTCTGATAATAGGCCCAATAATTAGGAGGCCCAATTGACAAAAGAGGCCCTTGGCCCAATGATTCACCTCCCATATCACTCAAAATATCTCTTCTACAATCAAGGAAGTTGGTTTGTTGGGGACTCTCCTCAATAAGCCTATAAATACAAGATGGTAACCCTATGAAAGGTACGTAACTCATTACTCACACGCTACTCATGCTAGTTCATACTCTTACTAACTTAAGCTTCGGAGGTGAATCACAGGGGAACCCCCTGTGGTTCATTGTCTTGCAGGAAAATCTTGCAGCGAACCGGGAAACGACCCCCGGCCAAATCCTGGTTCATCAGTTTCCATTCATCCCATCGTCTTCTATTGGTCGAATGTTATTTTCCTTTGTTTCCCCAAAAAATATCTCCTGCATTATTATCTGATCCTCTCAATGCTCTGCAGCCATTGTCGGCTGCAGAAGAGGGTAAATATTTGGCTAGTGTTTGAGCTTGTGACTTGCAATTAATATCCAAGTATTGTTATATAAGAACGATCACCTTGGTTTCTCACTCCAACTGTGTTTTGTTATTAGTGTAGGGTAGCCTTACCAACAAGTTGTCAAGAAACAATGATTTTGCTTTTTGCTTCACACTGAATTCTGCTACGATAAATTAATTTTTGTCCCCTTTTTGTCTAATTTATGTAAGGGATATCTTTTTATTGGCTGGGCTAAATCTATTTATCGAGTGATCTTAACTCTTAAGACCTATTTCCCCATATTAGCTTGTCACGTCTGGAATTTTACCAGGACATGATTGACACAATCACTTGGTGATAATTAACTCTCCATCTTATAGTTCAACAGTTTCAAGGATCATCTATACAAGTACGAGGAAGGCCCAAAAATAGAGAAATCAAAGAGAGAGGAGTAGGAGGGACATAGTTATCTTTTCTTGTAGAAGAACAGCGACATTCCCAAAATAAGGACATATTGATATTCGCGTGTTTTATAATTTATAGTGAGGCCAAATTAAAACTTCTCCTCCGACGCATCTGATATCTTGTTGTTTTGGCATTTTGTGTCATGGAATCAAACATCCCAAAAATTTCAAGGATCCATAAACTTTTGTACCATAAACTTCTTGGAAGCCCCATATCCACATATATATATATATATATATCACTATCAATCCACAATTGCTGCCAACAAACATTTAGCTGCTCTTCCACCAAATGAATAAATGAACCACTTTAGAATAATTAAAAAAGGAAAAAAAAGAAAAGAAAAAAGAAGCATATCATAGCCGCCATAAAAGTAATGCGTTCTCTTCCATCAAACGAGACACCCCAAGTAAAAAGAAAAGCAAAGGCCTTATCCGTAAAGATACTTCATATATGATATATGAGCACTAACTCCCGATTTCCTCGTGCTATCTTTTAATTTAAACTAAACGACAACTACTTCCCTCTCTTACTTTCACACTTTCACTACCCAAACTAGCCTTGCGTGTTCAGGTGAGAGAGATAGAAAGATGGTTTTCTTTCATTCATCTACCAAAAGCATTTATTTCCAGACTCCCAGGATTATGTCTGCCCACTAACATTATCAGATTGAAAACAAAAAATTGAAATGAAGGATGAAAAATAAAATTCCCAATTGTTAATGTAACTGAAATGTGTATTATACAAATGAACATTCCTAGTTTACATTCTTCTGAACAGCAAACACCAAGATACCACTTGAATCAAGAAGGGGCAACCGCAATCCTTTCCTCTGAGAATTTGGTCCTCATAGAGTTTAAGAAAGGTGAAGATATGGGTAGTTCTTCAAGCTCATCAAAAAAGTCATGTTCCTCTGATTTGGGTGCTGACAAATTCTTATACTGTGAATAGCAGAAGGGCTCTTTCTCTAAGAGGAGATCTATTCTATCATGGGATTTCTCGAAAGGATAATCTTGGTCAATTATGATGTCCTCAGAGCACTGTATTGGCGATTGTAAGTAATAGAAGTTTTCTTCATTGGCAAGCTTATCACTTGCACTATTGGGCTCATGGTTGTGCTTGTCTTCTTTTAGTTTGGATGAAACTGAAAGATCTAGACTTTCAGTGGGTTGATTATGGGATTCCTCCATTTGAGGAGTTAGATTGTCAGGAGCTGGATGGTTATGAGTGGAGGTATAAGTAATGATGAGAACTGAAGCATCTGTTCTGCATCTCTCTACTTGTTTTTTGGCTGAACAACCCTTGGATGTGCTGCATCTATAATAGCCCCTGCAAGATCAGATATATATATATATATACCATCAACTTTATTATAAACTAAAGAGAACTCAAGAAGACATTTCTTAATTTAAGTCTCTTGGGTATTCTAGTTGTCATGAGCTAAAGAGGAGCTTAATTCAATTTATTTTATTCTGGTGAAATTTCTAACAAGGTTTGGAATTATTACAAGAAACGAGAAAGATCAAATTAAAGTAAAAACCTTGGATAAGGAGATCCTTTGATAGGCTTTTGTCCATATTTCCTCCAAGACCATAAATCAGAAGCTAGCCCTTCATTCTTCAGTTTGCTAACGTTTTCACTTATTTTCACTGTCACAACTGTTTTCTGAACCGTTTTCCTGAAACAGGCATCCCAAAACAACTATAAGAAATTTTAAAAGACAAGACTTGAAAATTCCACACAACTTTTTCCATCTTTTTTTTTTAAAAAAAAATACTCTGTTTTTCCTTCCNAATACTCTGTTTTCCCTTCCCTTTCCCTCCAAGCAAGAACAACTCACCGTTTCTTCACTGCTTGAGCTTCTTCGATTCTGTGCTCTGGAGAAGCTTCTGAGTCAAGTTTTGAGGAGGCAGTAGCATCCATAGCCTCTTGGTGTAAGGTTGAAAGATATGGAAATATTATGAGTAGAACTGAATTGCAGAAGTGAAATAAGAAGTAGATCAAGATCAAGAGGAGGCCTGGGCGTGCGTGTAAGAAAAACTGATTGATTAGAGAGAGAAATGAAGGATAGATAAGAGATGATGACAAAGCTCTCAAGTTGCTGTCCCTTTGCTTTTTCACTCATTTAATATTTATTAGTTATACAACCAATGTGGTAGATATCACTATTACAACCAGACCAGACCTCACATACAATTAAGCCCACCTTGTAATATAATATATATATATATATGACATTTATATATTAAAGCAGCCTTTGCATCATTTAAGAGATACTTCCAACATTGGCTTGGCTTCACTAAGCCTAGGGGTGGCCGACTCGCCATTCACCTTCCGTCATCACACAGTGTCCATGAATGCCACGTGGACACACACACATATATATATATATATATATGCTTATTCAGATTAATATTATTGTCGGCCCCAAAAAGAACCTCTTCTATCTGGAAAACATACACTAGCAAATTTCTAATTCCTCTTGTTTTCAGGATTTGGTGGAATCAGGAATGACCATGTCATCACATTCACAAGTTAGCTTCCGTTTGTTTTCCAACTCCATTCATTCCTTTTTCTTTCAAGGTATATATCAGAATGATCAATCAAAAAACTCCAAAAGTGAAGCTCCGATTAAAGAAAAAAAAGACATACGCTTTGATCCTTTTTTTGCCTTAAAAAAATGGGGTCACCACTCACCCATCTTATTGTTACTTTGGATTACTTTACATTTTCTTTCCTCAATAATTCTTTGCTTTCCACAACATCGAAGGCTGTAAGACATGCCCAATGTCAACAAACCTAACACCTCTTTTGGTATACTATAAATTAGGTCACTTTTGATCCCATAATTTTTGCTCAGGTCTCAATTTGGTCTCATAACTTTTTTTGTTGCGCTTTTAGTCACATATCTTTATAAAAAGTTGCAGATTTGGTCCTGTATCACTTTTGATCCTATATCTTTTAGTCAAGTTACAGAATTGGTCCTATATTTTAACAAAAAGTTTCACTACCAGTCTCACTTGACTCAAAACTATAGAATCAATTATGCACCTTACCCAAAGATAAGAGACCAATTCTGCAACTTGATTAAAAGATATGAGACTAATTATGCAACCAAACCCAAAAATATGAGACCAAAAGTGTGACATGAGACCAAATCTGCAACTTGAGCAAAAGAAATGGGACCAAAAGTGCAACAAAAAAAGTTATGAGATCAAATTACGACTTGGGCAAAATTTATGGGACCAAAAGTGCACTTTGGCCTATAAATTACAAGAAACTGATTGGGGTGTGTACAATTTAGTCCCTTAAAAATCAAAACGATATACTAATTATTTTTTTTATAGACTAAATAGTATACCATTTTAATCTTTCATGAACTGAAAAGTATACCATTTTCATTTTTCAGGGATTGAATTGTGTACATTTCAATCTTTTAAGGATTGAGTTGTCAACTCAGTAATTTCTCAAGGATGAAATTGTTAGTTTACTCCATAAATTACAAGAAACTGATTGGGGTGTGTGTCAGAGTGTTTTTGGTCTTGGGATTTGAATTTCTGATTATGAACCTTAATTGGGCTTGGCGTTTTTTTTTCCTTGCAAAGTTTTAATGNGTTTTTACTTTACATACCCCCACTTTACACCCTATCAAACGGACCCTAATAAAAGAAGGGGGAAGACACTTGACATCTTGATTCTTGAAGCCACTAATAAGAGAGAAAGAAAACCCAACAAACAGGGACTTTGCACCTTCGTTTCCACTACTATATAACGTACACCTTTGACGTTTGATCCTTCAAATACTGACACTCACTCTCCATCGTCTCGTCTTTTTTTGTATCAGTTGTTGTATCCTTGTAACGTAACTCTAAATTCTCATATGCCGTTTTTAGTGTTCGTGGTACTCATATGCAATTCCTGTGAAACAATATCTTTAATGGAATATAGGATCGGGTGATTGGGTTGGGATTCACGTGTACAACATAAAATCTTTTATTAATGCGTAAAAAATATATTATATATTATAAAGTAGCTTTATTTTAATTACCAGAGTCTGATCAGTTGATGAATTTTGTGTTTGGTATTTTATTAATTTTGTAGCTTTATGCTTCTAAGCTATTATTTTGTAGAATTCATTATTATATAACTGCATCGTTTGAAAATAGTATACCACAATTTAAGTATATATTTTTATCAAGCAATATTTAAATTTAATCTTTCTATCATTTTTTTGCCATTTAATATTTCTATCAATTGAATTAGGAAAAAAAATGTTATAGAGAGCACAACTGCTGTTTTTTTTTTCGAAAATGAGTGCCTGTATAATACAAATCAGGAGTCAAGAAATAAATCAGCCACACAAGGAGGTGGAAAATCTAACCACATAGAACAACAAGAAATGTTCCTACTAATCTATATGATTTTTTGCTTTAATCATACATAAAATTTTATAGTTGTAATAACTTTTAAAACTTTGACCTCTCGTTGTTAATTTTGTTTCGAAAAAAAAAAAAAAAAAAAAA